>VYZS01074938.1:175261-205694 GCA_013400695.1 Neodrepanis coruscans
CCTCCCCCCAGCAATTCCTACCAACATTAACATAAAATACAGCTAAAGAAACTCCCATCAAGCTCAGGTCTCTACCAGGTGCTCTGCCTGCTCCCACAAAAAAAACAAAAGCTTATGTTCCACAAGCTATAAAAAGGAAGCTTCTTATATTCAGTAAGATGTGCAACACCATCCAAATCACAACTCTTCTAAAAGGGTAAAGGAGGCAAAAGGAACACACAGCTCTGTTTTGAAGTGTTTATAAATATAACATTGTCTATTTCAATTAGCAACCTCATGTTCTTTCACACATTACTTACCTTTCGTAGCTGATTTGTGAAAAATAAAGTCTGTAACAAACTGTTCATGTAACAAGTTGCTCCCTGGTTCTTTAAGCCAACATATCCTGTGTGCTTCTTTGAATCCCACCTGGAAAACAGTCACTGGTTAAAACCAAGATAGTCTTTATTAACTGCAATAAAGAGCATTTGTTCTAAGGTAGTGTCCTGGTAGGTATCTATGGTAGGTAGGTATGGTAGTTACTCTTCCTGCTACTATAGGTTCAGATAAACTGCATTTCATGACTGTCAGTACTAACAGTCTTGTTAATTAAATGCTTTGTGATTTTGTTAGGTTTTCTTTTAAAGTATGTTCTATATGGGAGGAAAAACTACATACTATGGAAGTGTACTGGGACCCAGAGCTGTAGTTTTATTTACAAGTGCCATGAGGTAGAACAACTCAGATGGAGAAGTTTTAAAACTGTAAACCAGACAGCAAAGCCACTTGATTCCATTTGAAATCCCATCAGCTCCAAGACCACAAATGCTGAGGCCAGAATTGCAGAGGTGTTACACCAGAAATCAACTCATATAGAAGTTCAGGTTTCACAACATTATGCTGACACATGCAAACAGAAATTAAAGCTCTACAAAAATGTCTATGAAAGAGACATAAGCAATATAAAAACGTTAGAATTAAGAATTTTAATTATGTATTTGTTTCAATCCAAGATACTTACGCCACTCCATGAGGAGCATCTGCTTGAACATAAACTTCAAAAGTAACTTTGTCCTCTTCTATAAAGCCTTTTTCAGGATCAGTAACTTCCTGTAAAACAGCAGTGACACAGGAACATGAAAAGTGGAGTTTGCAACTTGACTGTGGTGAAGCACCAAGTTACACACCACTTTCTAATTCGAAGCCTGAGCTATCAGTAAAAATAAACAGAAGAAATAAAACTGAAGGACACCAAAACAGCTGCTTTTCAACTAAATATTTAAGTCCTTTTAGTGTCTCAACAGGAAACTTGTTCCTGCCTTTTAAGAACTTGAAGTAATTTTTCAGTCTTCAAATGATACAATGATCAATGTTCAGCTTCTGGGTAATATTCCAGAACCTTTGCAAATGCTTAAAAAGCTGTCACAATTCAAGGTAAACCTCGGTTTATTACTAGGGCATTAAATATCCAGATACAGATATAGAGAATACATGGAAAAACAAACAAATCTATGTTGCTTCAGAACGTCATTGACTATCACACAGGGAAACCAAACACAAGCACTCAGATATGCAGAGAATAATGAGGGAATATCTAAATCACAAGTAAAAGCACTACCAAAATTTAGTATAGGAATTTCAAGACATTGAAAAGCAACTCACAACACCAATAGAAAAAATAACAGCTTGTTAAAAAAAACCCCCTTTTCTATCAGCATCTCAGTATGCAGGAGAACAGGTACAAAACTGCTCCTATCTAGCAAGAGATTAATATATGTCTAATTACTTACACTCCAGGCCATGAAGTTGGAAAAGCCCCAGTCGTTCTCCTTATGAAAGAACAAGTGACTAATACGACGACTGAATGATTTTTCATCATCCTTGTAGTTTATTATCTTGAGAACTGCTTGTGCATGACAGGACCATGACCTATAAATACAGAAGAGACACTTGAAACTCCTTCAAAACCAAGCTTTTTATAGTCATTAGCATAATTTTTGTTAGGGATTTTTGGTACATTACTTTCGTACATCAGGATTTTTTTTCTTATTAGATGTTAAGATTTGGTTAATTGTTATTGAGGGCATGAACCTCTGGGGCTTCCTGAAGCCACATGATTAATGTGAACTCAGAATGGAGATTTTCTTAGGGCAACAGTGTTGCTAAGAAAGGACTATGAAGCAACTGCAGGTTGCTGACTACTCTCTGAGGTGAGTTCTGATCTGCTTTAATGCAGATGGATGAGCAACTCAAAGTGCTCTTGGTGTCTAAAGTATGATATCAGCTTCTGGCTAAGGAAGGGAGGAGGTGGTTCTATCCTCCCACACACAGGATAAGATCCCCAACACCAATTGTCTCAGTAGCACTTGTTTATGACCATTTCTGTTCAAAAATCACCCTATTTGTGCAGGACAATCAATCTGAATAGGAGCTCAGACAAGGCCTTCTCACTGCCCCATGCAGTGTCATTATTGCTCGTTTAGTTCCACCAGCTGCACCTTGGTTGTTACTTCTGAAGATCATTATCCTCCTTCTGTGACAATCTACATGTGAATCACCCCTGCTGTGACTTGTTAATACACTTGCAACTTTTTTCTTTACATTCTGCACAGAGCACTCACCTTCTCTATTGCAAAAACGATGAAAAAGAGCAACTTATTATTCAGAGTGAACAACAAACTTGGTGAGATTCAGTACAAGAATGAAATTACTTTATTGCAAGGGACATCTGAGGGGTTTGCATTCGTGCTAGATAAAGCTGCAGGAGTGCTCCAGAAACTTGTAGTTGTCCTCTAAAATTTCTGTATTATTTGCCAATTTTGATTTGTATACCCATGTACACGTTCATTCTCATTTGGTGAGTGATGAGCTCCATTTAAGGACAGTCTCACACCCTGCTCTGCCTCCACACATGGCACCTGCTTCACAGGGCAGGATTCATAGCTTGGCAGGGTTAGAGAAGCTCCAGTACCATTTCCATCTGGAATAAACTCAGAACTTTTCCCACACCCAGAAAACTGTCAGTCAAGGATTTTCCCCCAGCAATCAAACTGAAACATGTCTAAATTCCACTACAAACTTCCAGATCTTATGTGCTGAGATTCAGAAAGATGGGGGGAAAGAGACACACCCCCCACCTTGCAGGACCTCTTGCAGAAAGTGAGGTACAATATCTTGCAACAGATTAACAGCACCAAGCAAGGACTTGCACAACAATTAAAAGGGTCTTACGTGGAATCAGACTCAGCATTGCATTGAAGGAAGAATCCTACACTTTTTTGGTGTGGTCTGTCTGGGTAGAGCCGTGGCATGACCATGATTTTCCATGGCAAATTCCGGACAAAGCAGGGAGGGCTGAGAACGGACTCGCTCAATCTGTTGAAGCGTTCGACTGTAAACTGAAATGTTGCTTCTGATCTCCAACTTGTATCTGCAACACACACACACACACAAGTATTGGAAAAACCTCGTGTTCTTCACCCCAAAAGGCCATTTTCAAAAATCATGTAGCAGGATATTGGAAGTAACAGAAACATCCCCATCCCAGAGAGGCGCTGAACTACTTAATTACCTAAGTTTCAATTTTTTTCATTTTGAAAAACACTGCAACTCCGTTCAGGCAAACAGAGCACTGAAAGAGATGTTCCCTTTGTACAGTATTTCCTCAAATGCTCCTTTAGCACTAGGATTTGTTACCACTCAAGTTTCTTCTAAAGCAGAGGGTGCAGGAAGAGAGAGACATTAAATGCTTTACAACTAAATCACAGCCCACTCCAATCCTTGCTGTGTAGCATCTCCACAGCCCAGTTTAAGTTCCCTGCACGAATCCACATGCACAAAGGATTTTCACAATCTGTTCAAATGCCCTGTTGATACCAAGTTACCACTTAGTTGTTTTTGGTTTGCAACAGTGTATTTTCAAAACAGACAAGCCCCATAGGTTGGTTGTTGGGCTTTTTTTTCAAATCTCACACCAGTTTGCTGAAGAATGGCTCAAGAGTAGGATGCTGTATTCTTTGTGGTAAGCAAAACCTTTAAGAGATTTTTAGTGGTCTAAAGCAGAGTTAAATGAGACACTTTTGTTTTTTTAAGAGCTTATTTTGACACACACAATTAAAGTAATTTTGCCTTCTTCCCACATACCCAGTTCTTCATATACCACAATCTGTTGTGTTTCTGCTGTACATAGCTATAACAAGGTGCTGGAGACTGCAACAGCTTCAGCAAAGATGGGCTCTCTTTATTGTGACATGTCTCATATTGTACACAGGGAGGAAACAACTGCAACTTATCCCAACAATCCTACAGGGCAGGGATGCACAAGACATTCCTCTCCTTTGCTGTGGCTCCAACCTGACACTCGTGACACATTTGGTGCTGGGTGTGAGGAGGTTCCAACAGCACAGAGGGCAGCAGGCAGCACCATGGTCACACTGCCATTCCCACCCCACCCACAGGGATGCAGAACTGAAGGTGTGTCACACATGCAGTGACAGCTGAAATCAAAAGGCACTGAGGAACAGTGACACCAGGCCACAGGTCAGGTTGTGCAACGGTGACAAGGCACACACTGCACAACCAACCTGTTCTCTCCCTGCATGGACAGCAGTGGGTCACTCAGCTTGGTCAGGCACCAGAGACAGTGATGAATCATTTTTAGAAAAACAGGTGAGTCCTGGGCTCTACCTTACTTGAAAAATGAAACTCTTGATTATAACAGGCAACAGTGTAAAGATACACACTTTAATATAGAAAATTAACAAGTTTTATCCACAACTGCCAGAAGCTTTTTTATTTCTCTCCCTTGCAAAACAGTTTTCAAGCAGTTGCCCTACTTTTGAACCACAATCCAGTTGATCTAATTTGTGTATGGCCTGAAAACCCTCAGCACTCCCAACTGTCTTTTGAAAGTACTGCAGCCCAAAGGAGCTTCCTCTCCCCTCTACACCTGCAGTGTTACCCTGTGCTCTCAGCTTCCTCAGTACCACAGCAGTTCAAAGGGTTACTTTTGCCTGTTTCCCCACATGTAAGTGTAGTTAACTAGTAGTCTATCACTTAAAAACTGCTCTCTCCATTTTCACTACTCACTGCCTGCTGACAGAGCTGAGAGCTGGTTCTTTCAAACCAACAGCCAGACAGGCTGCAGCCACAGGAGCTGTACACCCTCAAACTTGACTTGCAGGCAGGAGAAACCAAATCTGTAACACGCTTAACATTTTAAAAAGCAGTCTTGCATCACGTGTATCTCAAACCAGCTTGAGAGCACCCCCCTACTCACAGGAAGATCTGTGCTTCTGGGCTTAGCCTTAGCTTTTCAAAAACGAGCCAAGTTTGGTTTCTGCCTCCTTTGATGCAGCTTTCAGAGCACTTCAGCATAAGGATGCAGCAGTGCTGCTACGGTGTCAGCTAAAAAAACCAGCCCACGCAGCATCTGCAGATGCTTCAGAGAAAGTTTGCCTGTGTTTCTTGATTTCTTTTCAGGAAAGCCTGTGCATGAGAGCTCACCAGGGAAGAACACTCTTCTCTCTAAAATATTTGAGCAATCACTAGTAGCTACTCCACAAAAACACAGCCTCATAACACAGGTCAACCCTAAAATAGAAGTTGCTTTGAAAATAACCATCTTCTTTTCCTTCCAGAAAGTCCTCTTTTATTTTTTAGCAAGTATAATCAATTAAAAGGTGACTTACATTTAAAAATTAAGTTTACAAAGCAAATGTGACAATTATTCTGAGCACATCAATAAATAGATTTTTCACCAAGACTGTCCTTAGCAGCAGGATAATTTAGTAGTGAGAGTGGCGAGTAGGACTTGTACAAATCCCTAAACTACAAACACAACACTTGATCCTCAAGAGAAGGAACATGCAACAGCTTCTATTTGCTACATGGAAAAGATTTTTTCACTGATGAGATGAATGCCACAATCAGCACCTTGATTCAACAAAGATCTTTCAAATCAAAGATCCAAATACTGAATATGATCCATTTTAAGATTGAAGCACCTATTTATACATTTAAGAAAAGGGGATTTCTTTATTCTCTTAGTAAATGTCATTACCTTTAAAGTGCACTGAGGTTATTCAAATAGTCTGAACCTGAATTATTAATGAGGAAACTGGCTGAATATTCTGTGAATATTTTAATAATGATCCAAATACAGCATGCAATACCAGCATATGGCTAAGACTGATGCTGCTGAAAGCCTCCCAGCTTCTGCAAATCTCCACAGAAATGAGACTTCAGGAGGTAATTGCAAAGCTGTGAGTTTATGTTTAGTTTGGGACCTTCTGTTTGAACTTTAACTTCTAAGAGAATTTATTCTGTGTGCTCTTTTGAATACTGATGCACTTGCACTCATTTTTACTATTTTTTGCTTTATTTGCAGAAGCTGCTATTGCAGCTCACAAAGCCTGGTTCATTAAGTCATTCTCTGTACAAAGCACAGCACACACTCCTTCAGCTGCTTCTTTCTAATTGCTAAGACATCACACAGAGCAACAACAGGTACTACTCACAGTGCTTGAGAGAACACAGCCTTATCTCCAAGTCCTGCTGGTGCTCCACTGCTGCCCCTGTGCCTCACAATGCCTGTGCCTGGTTACCCCAGCAAAGGGGATGAGAGCTGCACTTTTTTTTCCCAGTCTTATCAGTCATTTCTTTATGTGCTAAGCTGGACCAAAAAAATCACCTCAAAAGTTTCCTGAACTCAGAAAATCATCAGAAAGCCAGTTTCTATGATCCAGCTGGAAGCATCAACCTTTCATCTCACTGTTCACCTCTTTTGCAGGAACCATTAAACTCATTAATTTCACTGAAGAGGTACCTAAATTCTCTCCATACATTCTCTATCAGCTCAGATTGATGCCCCTTGCTATGTTTATCAGAAAAGCCCATGTCCCCCATTTTTTCCTATCTTCTGAATCTCCAGGCTGTCCATTACACACACACAATGTGCTGCAAACCAGGTTACCAAGAGCACAAACAATAAGGGAGCAATTGCACTGATGTGTAAATAATGCAACAGCAAGCAACTAATCTGATTTACAGGACTTGGAAAAGAGGCATCATCCACTTAAGATGATGCAAGGCTTCAGGAATGTTTTTGCAACTCTAAAATTTTGCAATAACACCACTTTCTACCTGTGTCAATGCACAGCTGTAACAGCACCAAGATGTAGCCAGACACTCCTTATTCAAATATGATAATTAGGAACTATTGAGAGTATTGCTTAACAATCACACTTTAATCCTGAACAATATCCCACAGCAGGTTGGGCCAAAGCTCCTGATCAGGCTGCAAGTCCATCAAGGCATGAGAAGCTTTCACAAGCCTTTTGTCAAATACCTTAAGATACTTTTTCTCCCTACCTTCATATCCAGTTTTGAAAGGAGTCAAAGGATTGACAGGAACCTGTTTTACAGTAGTTTTTTGGTTAAAAAGTCCCTGTTATTCTGAATAAAGAGGTGTGTAACTGATTCCTTGCAGCCCTGGTACAGCCTGGGTCTCATCAGCTATTTCTGCAGCCTGAGCTCCTTTTGTCTAATTTGTACAAGTATATACAGACCAACTAGTGGACAGTTTTTTTACTAATCAGCCAAGGTATTATGTACTGGCTGTATCAAAGGCAAACACTGTCAGGTTTTCTATATATAAACATCACTGCTAAAAATATAAGTTAAACAGAGCTGCTCTTGCCAGTCAGTGTCAACTCACGTGACCTTCTCTTGCCACCCTCCAAATCCTCAATGTCCAAAGACATTTAACATCCTTTATAACAGCTTTTGATAAGGAGAGAATTCCCTGTTTCAGTCTCAGCTAGTTACTCTGAGCAATAAATGAAAGCCCTCTGAATGAGATACGGTGATCACACAAATAAAATTCACAGGCTAAACAGACCTCATTTTTATTTTGTTGTGAGACCCTGATCACAGGAAACTTTATCTTTGCCAATAATACAGAAGTGATTCAACCATGAGATGCTTTTGTCCTGAATTCAAACTCTTATTCTCTTCATGGAATATTACTATTTTCCATCAGCATTCTATGTTCCTTGAATACAAGTAAGCACTTTTTTGACATTTAATCTCAAATGCTGATCTTTCTTTAAAAGCTACTCAACATTTTTGCACAGATCTAACTAAATGTTTATGCCTGGTCCTGAATGTATCTCACAAGACAGCATGGAATATGAAATTAGAGTGGAACAAATCCCACTCATGTGTTGTCTCCCTTCCCCCAACTCATTTTTTACTTCTTCAAAATGAGCAGCCCATGCCCATATCCTCTTCTAAGAAGTATTCTTGCACATTTTCCTCACTAAACATAACAGGTATAAGTGAATTATAAACTTGTTATCTTTCCTTAAATAAATCCAGACACATCTACTTATAATTATTTGATCATCTGTTACAGAAAAAACTGTATGCCCTTATTTTCACTTAATGGACCAACAAGAAGACTTCAAGAATGTCCCCTTTAATTAACAGGACATCAATACTCATTTCTTCCTTTACATTTGCAAATAAAAGGGCATCAGAACTGAGGGGAAAAGATGTTCATCAACAGAATAGTTACCACTGACTTACCATACAAAGACAAAACCAGAGCACAGCTGCCACCTGACAAGAGAGCAGGACAGATAAGGATTCTAAACATCCTGAAGGAATTGCATAACTGACAAAATTACTATTCAGCAAAGCCCCAGCTGCAGCACATTTAAAGGGCTGGATCACAAAACATAACAATGGGCAGTATCACTTTCAGCAATTTTAAAATGAGTACCTAGAAAGAGTATGAGGAAAAAACCCCAAGCCCTCAGAAGTCTGATCCTATTGTACAGGATGTTAAAAGGATGCCAACACAGAAAACCAGCAGCCACAGCTACAGAGGGTTTTTATAATGAGCTGCAGTTCAGAGGACACAGGTAAGATATGGACCATTTTCTCCTGGAAATCATAACAATAGAGAAGCCAAAGCACATTTTTAGGCCATATTTACTCACCATCTTCCATGTCCTCCTCCGTGTTGTTGTGTCCGTCAGCCATCGCCACGTTCCCGTTGATGACGGGGTTTTGAGTAATTCTTGGAGGATCATCTGTGTCTCCAGCTAAGGCAAAAAAAGGAAGGAAAAATTAACCAAGGAATTCCTACTCAGAAATTCACATTTTTGTCTCAGGTAGCACTCAAAGGCACACCCAGACACACACTTCCACAGAACAACTGTGCTGGTAGGTGTCTAATGAAAATTCTTCAAACAGATGAATATTTATGGATGAAGAAAAAAGTCCACATTCATGTGGAATACAAATACAAAGAACACAAACTGATTTTTAAGTTTCCAAATAGCCTTGCAGTCAGCATCTCATAATCAAGTCTCATTAAATAAAAACTTTTTAATTACTTTTCCTGATGTTCTGCATTTTTATACAGACACAAGTTTCCAATAAAGACTTCTGAAACAATTCTTTCTAACAATTTACTGTGAGATTTCTTCAGTGTTACTGCTTTTTTAAAGAATGAAACCCTAAACCTCTAATCAAATGTAATGGTAAGATTTAAATCTCACTTGAGGAAAATTGGAAAGGAAATCCTTTAGGATTAAGGAACATTTTAGATAAAACCTTTTCCAGTTTCTAGCCATCACTGCTATTAAGTTTTGCTACAGTGACCATTGAGACAACTCAATGAACAAAACCCCCAGTATTTTAAAGATGCCCTGCTTTGACTGAACAGCACCTTCCTCATTCAACCCCTCCTTCCACTGCTTGTGCAGCAAAGCAACGGGTAATTTCAGTATGATTACAGGGAAGAGAACAAATTCTTGGATAAACTGGGCTTTATCATCAAACCATAAAACCTCTACCCCCTTGCCACCATCAAGGACAAAGCACTACTCAATAGTCACTCTAATTTGAAGGCTATGATGAGTTTCCCACGGCTATACCAGTCCTGCTATTAACTTGTATATTCTACTACCCGCCAAGAGCCCCGGAGTCACCGGTTTCTGTGAGCACAGCTTTACCCCCGAGTTCCCGGCTGTGTGTATCGGTCCCAGGGGCCCCGCACACCCGCCCGGGCCCGTCAGCACCCTGGACAGAGCCGCCCCCGCCGGGTCCCACCCACCGCACCCGCCCCGGGCACGAAGGGACACCCACGGGCTGGAAAGGCTGTTTGGAACAACTGCCAAGAAGCACGGAGCCAACTAGACTGGATGCCTGTCCTCTGCTGGACTGCAGCTGAACTCCGGTACAAAAGGGACAAACAGCAGCGACAACAGGAATTGTTGCCTGATCACCACTCAAGTCTTTAACAGCCAGGGAGCTCATGCCAAGGGTAGGGTAAGCCATGGGAGAAGTGCAGTAGGATCAGTCAACAGTTGCTTCACAGTCCTTTGCAGCCTCATCGCAATTCCCAGCACACAAGAAGACACTGTCACACCCGGCCACTCCTGTCCTCATTGTTTACTCTTCGAGTAAATCCGCAGGACTTTTGACCTCTGCCCTCACCACGAACAGGAACAGATCAGGTTAGAGACTTACTGCTGGATTAGAGCTGCGTGGATCACGAACTCACCACTCAAACCCAGCTTTCAGAGCTCCCCGGGGTGCAGCACCCACTGAGGCAGCAATGACAGGGATGTTTTCAGTTGTACAGTATGCAACACCCACAATAATGTGCACACCTTTCCCAGAATGAGAACAAAGCAAAACCAAGAACGTCTTGAGGTTTAGATTTTAGTAGAAGATAGAGCCACAGGAGTCTCCACCAACAGTGACTGGCACTGACAGTGCTGCAGCACCACAGAACAGCAGGTTAAAATAAAGGTTAACTACAACAAAATCGTGGGGGGAACAGGTTTGAACTGCTGCAACTTAGAAACAGGAAAAGTGACAGAAAGAAGAGTAAGAAGGAAAGATCCCCAAGTTCATTTCCATACCCTGTCCCTTTCTTATTTTTGCCCCATTTTAACCTTCTAACAGGATGGTGCTGGTCCTAGCAGGAAGCAGGAATAGTGTGGGCACTATTCCCTAAAAGCACACAGCATGTACTCGGCAAGTCAACAGCTGCTTGCACTAAGTTAATGCTAGAGGTCTTTAAATTATTTCTCTTTTAAAAATTATCATCAGAGCAATTCAGTATCCAGAAACAAACTGAAGCAAATAACTGAGGAATAGTTCAGTTCTTCACTAAAATCTCACCCTAAGTTTTCTTTCAAAAGGGGATTTTAAATATTGATTTTATGGGGAAAGAACTGTTCTTAACTAAGAAAATAGAGCTTTCTATGAGATCCTGCTCTCCATTCCCCAGAAGCAGGAATGGCTGGCAGAAGAGAGAGAAAATGCAGAGGAGATCATAGCAAAAGCAATCAGCTTGAACAGAGGCAGCTTCTGAGAGATACTCTTTAGTGATAAGACAAATGGACCATGGTGAATGCCCCTGCTGCTTTCCCTGACATGTATCGACACACAGTCTGTGATGCAGCTTTCAGAGATGGAACCCAGATAACAACAGTCAATGGTTTTGGCTTCTGTGAACAAAGGAAGTTTTTTAACTGCTAATAAAACTCAACTACTACAGCAAATCCTTTACACAAACAACACACAATCCCTTTTCTGCAGATGTACTAGCAAGCAGTATGACAAAATATATTTTCTAGTCTAGCACTGAAAACCAGTAATTTATGTTTTCCTCTATTATCCTTAAGAGCTCACAGGAAAGAATTGTAAAATCAAACCCAGATTTAATTAAGTAACATGTTTTCCTTTGCCTCAAGCAGAGGCAATGCCAAAGACTTATTCAAATCATACACTAAAGGATTAAGAGAGAAATACCTGTCCACACTGGCCAGTAAAACCTTCCCACCAAACATATCACTTAATGCACCTTAAACCACAGTGTCAACATCACCCCAGTCATGTCATCTGTCCATTCCCACACCAGAACACCCAGTTTTAATCATATCCCTGGAATAAACTAGAGATGCAGCCCATTAATCAGCTGAAAGTTAACATAAACCACATCAATTAAAAAAGCAGCACAACAAAGCATGAAGTGACCTTACAAATAGGGGATGTTTTTAACTCTTTAAATACAGTACTGCAAAATATGAAATAAATACAGCTTTCAATAGCAAAATTTAAGCCACTGCCAGACTGGAGAAAGGCATTCAAGTTGTTTTCTACTTCCCAAAAATCCAGCACATAAACCTTTGTATATATTCTTTCATTACAAAAATGCAAGGCAACATGAAAAATACTGGTGACAATTTCTGCTAAAACATTTAACATCATATACAATTTTCCCTCTGCCTGAACAAAAAATACACCTTGAAGAGTTACCATATTCAAATATCTGCACTGTTAAACAACCAGAACAAAACCAGCATCAATGATTTAAAAAGACTATTCAAAGAAAGCTGTTCAGATGGATTCAGCCTGTTTAATAAGATGGAATCAATAACTCAAATCTACAAGGAAGGAATTTCAAAGTTTGCTCTATTTTTTTCCTGTTAATGAAAAAGCAGAAAAGATTTTGTCAAGTTTGTGTGGCTTTCAGCACAACTTAAATGCTGTTACAAGACAGGAGCAGTGCAGGATCTGGTCCCTCTCCAAAGTGCAGATACAGCTCAGCACCCAACACCTGGACAAAGCTCCAGAACGACTCCACAGCCCCAGCAATTCAACTACAGCACAACCTGTCACTGTTGTAACAATGATGCCAAGGAACTACTAACTTTACCAGCTGACGGATTATCTGTGATGTCTGTCATTGGGGTTTGCAGCCACAGAGGAGAAGCTGCAGCGTCTCCCCGGCAGGTCATGAAACATTTGTTTCCTTTGAGGTTCCGAGCCCACAGCGGAGGAGTAACAGTGACACTAAAAACTTGGTTACAGTTATCACAGACTTCCTCCCCACAATGCAAACCACCCCCACTGAGGGCTTCTCCAGTCCCCACAGTTTGCACAAACCTCCACCAGAAATGATCCCAGAGAGGAGAGGGAGCTGCCAAGGGAAGTCAGTCTGGAACTGCGGCAGCAGCTCCAAGAGTGTGATGAGCCAAAGTGCATATCCAGGGTTCTGCCTTCTCCTCTGCTGCTGGACTGCATGGACATTGCAGAACCAAAGCCTTCATAAAGGTTTTTAAATGGCCTTTTAATAATTTTTTGTATATATATGTATATAAATAGAACAGTATGTACAGGTAGGATAAATGGGGAGGATGGGGGTGTGAATTCCAGTGATGAGTGAACCTGCAGTGAACACTAAGGGACTTACTGAGCACAAATACAGGGTGGCAGGAGAATAAAGTCAGAGAACGTAAAACTCACTGAGAAATGAGCAATATCCATCCTGCAGCAGTCAAATGACATCAGCACCAAAGGAGATCCTTTAGGTTAGAACCCTAACCCATGCTAAACAGAGTCCAGGTGCAGCTTTGCACCTCTGTGTGAGAACTCAAACCTGACACACCCCCAGGGCAGCCTGGCAGAGCTGCTGCTCCTCAGCACTCACTGACAGCTTCTCTTCAACCATGGAACAAACTAATCTCTTCAAAAGTTCCCTAAAATAAATACATCAGTATTTTAAATAAATCAAATTAACCACTAAAGTTACTTCAGTGCATAACTCAGAATTCTAGTCTGACATGGATAACAGCACAAAAATAATAAAAAAAAGAATTTAAAAATCACTATTGCTAGAAATCATAATGAATAAAGAGTCTGTGATTTCAAGTGCTGTAACAAATATCATCTCTTATATCATAGAATTGACCTTTGCTGTTTTAACTCTTGGGCAGCATATCAAAATACATAACTGAGAAATTCCTAAAGCAAGCAGTAAATGCCATCCTTTCCAAAGCAGCCACTGACCTGTGGTGGTGCAAAGAGGACACTCAGGAGACTCATTCAGAAAAGCTTCAAGCAAGAATATTACTTCTTGAAAAGAAACAGGAAAGTCAGAATAACGTGGAGAGACGAAGAACAGACACCAGCTAAAAGCAATGCCAACAGGTCACTTCACAACTCTGCAGCAAAGGCTCCCCAGGCTGTGCCTGGAAGCAGCTCCAGCCATCCAGGGAACCAGTGGAACTGTTCTTATGTGCCTGTAACAGCTCACAAGAAAACCTGTGGGCTCTTTGCTTCTCCCAAAGTCTGGAAATCACTGCCAGAGGAACAGGCAACACTCCCAGGAGGAAGGGTTTTAATAAACAAGCAAAAAACAAAGGAACAAATATACACCCAAACCAAAACAACAACACACACACCAAAACCAAGCTCCCAATGACATCATGTGAATTAAATTAAGCTACAATAGTCAATCTTTGAACTACTCGAAGTCTAAAAATGAAAAATTTCTCCCTCACTTGTTCTGAAAGAATTCAGCCTTTCCAAGGTAAGACAAACTTTTGGGCCTCTAATTCCTACCTGCAGGTAGGACACAAACACCACTGATTGCATAAAGTGACTCAAGAGAAAAGGAATTAAATGCAAAGTGTTCTACACAGTTTCACCTTTCCAAGCCAGTCTCAGGTTACTGTAATGAAAAATCTGAAGAAGTATTTCTTAGCGTGACTGCCTTTCAAACAGCAATGAAAACCAAAGCAATTCACCCAAAACTTTTTTAAAGGGATAAAACAGTAACAGAGAATGAGATTAATTTGGTCAGTGGAATGGGAAAAGGGGAAAGGGAAGTACATAAACCCCAGTGATCCTATGGACAGATGTCACACATGTAAATAATACATTACTTGTCTTTACAGTTAATTCTCCCATTAGGAAAACTGTGAGTAATTTGCTTTGGTTTCATTTACTATTTTTCTTCCTTGATGGTTCTTTACTTGACCTGGTACCAAAAGGTGTATCTAACAATGGAAGATCTTAACAAAACAGTTCTGAGGGACAATGACTAATCTTAAAGGGAAAATGCTTCTAGAGCAGTATCTCCTTTATCTGTACAAGAGAGAAAGGTGTTACCAGCATAGGCAGTGAACAGACTTCTAGCCAGGGACACAAGGTTTAAAGATCTTCAATGCTGTCAGAATTTGCCTCAGCAAACAGAGGAGAAAATACATTTATTTGCTGAAGAGCTTAGAAAAAAAAAACAAAACAGAAACATCATTAAAAGGAAGTCTCTTGCTCTCTAATTGTCATCTGAAACAAGTAATTATTGCATTATTGACTGGGAGTTGCAAATCCCTTGCAGGAGATGCTGTTACACAATTTCCTGGAAGCAGCCTCCTCATCCCTGCCGTGTCCACAGAAGAGGCAGCAGTGACTGACAGTGACAGGGCAGCCACTCACTGCACTGATCAGTCCCTGTACTGCTGCCTCCTGTTCCCATCTCTGTGTCTGCCCGGCCAAAGAGCACATTCTGACAAAGCACAGGATGGCCAATTGTGCCAATAGATGACACGATTGTTCTATTCTGAGGTAAAACAAAGCAGTTACACACTGACCAACATGCAGGAACCATAGCAGTCCACAAGGTAAATAGTATCAGAAACTCCAGCCCACTGAGACAGTTACCTCCATGTAACATAAAAGGGAAGCACAATGTAACTCTGTGGATTGAAATCTAGCTGAGAAAAAGTAGCCTGTGCAGAACCTGCTCCATAAAGCAGGCAGTTTGAAAAGGAGACTCATTTATCTGCTTATCTTCAAAGAGAGGAGCAGTTTGGGAACACTGCACAGAACAAAAACTTTTAAGTCTTAAAAATGTGATTAATGTCTTACAGACACATATAAAGCACTTAGGGCATTAGCAATACACTTACTCAGTGGACTCAGAGCTGCCATTTAACAAGTCACCCCAAAAATTCACTAAAACAAACAGTGACTAAAGTAACACCTGCTTTCAGCAGTTTAAGCCACTGCTTTATGAATAATTCAGCATTAGATGAAAGACTGCATGAACCAGAGTTCACTTCGGACACCAACTACACCCCTATAATTATCCAACAAATTCACAACTTTATGCTCTTGCTGAAGGTCTTTGAATGGACACCCTTCCCATTTTAAGGAATTTTTCAAATGCTTTTTAAGCTCAAGGTGTTTATTAATTGTGACAGACAGCAGCACCAGCCTGAGTTTTAATTCAACACAGTGAAATTATTTCTCAAGAAGATCCCAAGCTGCCTCTCTCACTAACCTGGTTTCCCCATGACACAGAGTCACAACCTCTTGGCAGTCAACAGGACCAGAGAAAGTCACCTGAAAAATCTTTCACAAACCCTTTTCCTGAAGAGCTTTGTTATCTCAGGTAATGTTTCTAGAAAACTACCAGATCAAGAAGAAAGGCAGGAAGAGCTTCTGGCTCCCCTGCAATACTCAAAAAACATCAACTAAAACACTTGACAAGACACATTATTCTCTTCCACGGTAAGGAAAGGCTGAAACATCAGAAGTGTCATGACCTGTTATGGCAACAGCCCCTGGACTTGCACTACCTTCTCTTTGCTCCAGAAGCAACTCCCTTAACTCGTCACATCTTGTCTCTGCACATTCCAGAGAAGGCAGAGTGATTACATCTCTGCTGGAGACCGGGCACTCCATCCCAACCTCCCGAACACGCCCTAAACAATGTGTTTTTCCAGGATCACACCCCTCCGGATGTTTTACTGCTCTACTGAGTAATGGATTTCTCCCTTGCACCAAGGAAGGCTGAGCTCTGCAGCATCACCACAGAGGCTGAAAAGCCTCTCACAGAAAAAGGAAGCTGTGACAGAGGGAAGGAGGCACACTCAGCTGGAGCGAGGGCAGTCCCAGATGTTGAGTGTAGACCATGACACTACACCCAGCACTGTGGACACATTCCTGGTGTTTTAAGGAAGACAATTAAAGAGTAATTAAAATGAGTTTATTTAGACAGTAATATAAGCACATTGAATTGGTGATTCTGCTCCCATCAGCACCTCCCTCTTTGCTTGTGAAGGTCTGGAAAGCCCGCACCTTCCCCACCTGCAGCAGCACCATTTTTATCACTCACATACAGACACCTCCAGCACTCACTTCTGGATCCCTCTGCATGAGAACAGCCCATGTTTCAAAGTTTGGGGGTACATATCTTAAAGCAGATACTACAAGTAAACACTTGCATTGTCCTTAAGCAGCAGAAAGGTTCTGCACATGTAACAGTAGCACAGAACGTTGCCTTACATGGGTATGAGCACACACCCCAAACCAGCTCCGAAGGAGCTGCTTCTGCGCAGTTCCTTTGCTACAAAGTCAAAATATTACTCATTCTTTCAGATTCTGCAATTCTGTCTGAGACCAGATTCATCCTTACAGCCAATGATAAATGTGCTGCTCACTCCTGAACTCAGCTTGAAGCATGCAGTGTGGCAGGAGCATGGGAAGGCAGCATGAATGGATTACATCTTTTTCCCTAAATCTGATGTGATTTTTAAACAGTTGAAATGCTGATGATCTGCCCATGTTAGAGTCTGCATACAAAAATAATTTCCTAGCAAAGAACAACACCACATAATCATATGGATTTGCACTGGAATTAATTTTATGGGCACTAAGAGAGAAAAAAAAATACAAGCCACCTATTATAGCCTCATCCTTTAATTTACCTTTAAAACAGGGAAGATCACTCCAAGCCAGAGAAACTTGTGCAATATGCACAGAAATGTCACAGGGATCTAACACCTTCAGCATTTCCTCCTGTAATTTTTAGTAATGCTTTCAAAGGTCTTCCTTTATCATTGGAGATTTGCTAAAACTGCTCTTGTTTACCCTTTCCTTCCTTATGCTTCCTGCTGTGCAGAGAAATAGGAAGATATGTAAAGCAAGTTCACAGGAATTTAACTCTGGTTACAGGTGGTTACTAGTTCTGGGACTAGGCTTGGTGAGAAGAGGGAAAGGCAAATGTAGCAGATTCAGGAAACTAACATTTAAAACTCTGTGCAACTGTGAAAAAGAAAGCAAGCAGAGCTAACAGTATTTCCTTCTCATGAGACACCACAAATGAGCTGAAATTCAGGCTTCTTTGCTGCATAGTAAAGGAATCTATATCAAATATGCTCACAAAAAACCACTCCTTTCAGGATAACTACGGAACCTGTTTCAAGGGTGGCTGTTGTGCAAAGCAGCACGAAAATCACAGACCAAATCACCTTCCAATTTGACCTGGGAGTCCTGTGGCCAATCCAGAACAATGGATAACCTGTGTCCTTGAGTTCACCAGGAGTGGGGACCTGTGCCATGGATGCACACACTGCCCAGCTGGGACATCTCAGCACTTCCTGAGCAGTGTCCAAGTACTTTGTTCTTAAAGTGGTGCTTCTGTAACAAAGATCCACTACTGGCTCTAATTAGCACAGTGCACAAAGTCCCAGAGCTCTCTGAGCTGTAATACAGGGAAGCAGAAAGATACTGTTAGTACAGAAATAAAACCTGTTGTGTGTGCTGGTTTGGCTCCTCCATGTAGCACATTAAGAGGTTAAGAGTGAGGACAGAGAAAACAGAGCCAATGCATTCACATCAGAGGAGAGGTGACCAGAGGGGGGGGTGGGATTTTCTACTACTTACAATACCCAGGGGGCTTTGTATTCAATTACCAGAATGGAGGTTTAAAGAAACAAAATCTGCTTTCCAGACTTCTAGCACATCTTTCCTCAGTTATCCAGGACACCAGGACCAGCTGGACCCTTCCCTACCCAGTCCTTACTGCTACAGCAGACATTTGATACCTTTTCTGATCTTTATTTTCCTTGTTGTAACTTCTTTACTTCTGCAATACCTTTTTAAGATGGAGGAGGGAAGCAGGGCTGTTAACCAGGCTGCACTCAGTGCTCACCATGCAGCAGCACACTCAACTTACACAAAGCATAGATTATTCCCAGTTCACTTGCAAAGGCAAAGCAGTGAATGGGAGAAGGTTCTATGAGGAGCAGTGAAAAGGCACAGAGGCAGCAGGGCCAAGCCCAGACACCCTCGGGCTGTGCACAGCAGGGAAGGGAATGGGCTGTGCCCCCCCTGCACTCGTGTTTAACATCAGCACCTGCTCCTGACAGACCTCAACACACCAGGTTAAACAATTTTTGCTCAATCCAGGGGGGCTAATCTTATGGAAACCCCACATATTCACATAAGATGACTTTGGACATCCATACTGGAAAACCTGTTACAGTCTAAAGTTTAAAAAAAAAAACAAAAAAAACAATATTCCTGACTGCGAACAGTTCTGTATCACCTATAAAACTGGACTGTAGAAAAGAAACACCTATTGCCAAAGCCTTTCTCACTTTCCACTCACACTAAGAGCTTCTCTAGGGCTGCAAGAAAAACAAGTGCAGTTGCAGAGGAGCACCCAGGGGTGTGAGCAGGGAGCAGGACCAGCCCTGCAGGGGGAGGCACCCCCAGGAGCCGCACCCGGACCTGCCGGGAGGACTCCGAGCTGAGCCCATGGGCTGCCCGGGGCTGATAAACCCCAACCCCAGGAGGGGTCACTTTTACAAGGCCAGATTAACCCTGGGGAAAACAACAACAACAATTAAACCAGCCCGGGTTTGAGGTGTGGGTTTGCTGGGCTTTTTTGTTAAAGCCTTTCTGTGAACTGAGCCAGAGGGACACGGGAACATTTACAGGAGCACTGCTGACAACACCATCATTTACTGCTGAAACTCAGGGTTTGTCATGTTTATTAACAGATACATCTCAAGCATAATAGTAAACTTGATTTTAAGAGATTCCTACTATCAAAAAAAAATAAAATTATGCTCTGCGTTGATTTTACTATTTGTTTTCACTGTAATTAACAAGAAGTAATTATGCTCTCATCTAAAATTAACAACTGCAAAAAGAGCAAAACAAAAAAATGTTTCTTTCTCAAATGGGATGCTTTACAATGAGCTGGAAAAGAAACTGCTTTCTTGTGCTCTGAGACAGATTTCAGCCTTCTATTAACCACCACTTGCCCGAATTCCTGACAGACACAGTTCCCAGGAGCATTTTGGGCTGTTACTTAATAAGCCAAATTTTCCAGCCTCATCTTTTAGTGCTGTCCCATGGTCCACAAAAACTTCACTGACCCAGGAGGACAAGCAGGGACTGACAGGGGATGCCCAGCTGAGAAGAGGGATTTGGTGATGCCCCAGCCTTGAACAGGCAAAAGGCCCAGGGCTGGTGCCTGAGGGAATGGAGGTTGTGGGGTCATTTTTGACACAGAAATCCCTTTCCCTACACTGGTGTCCCCATTTTGACTGGAGTCTCCATGAAGATTTGGGGGGTTAGACATTCCCAAGAAACTCAAGCCATGACATTTCTGGCCCATCCTAATTCATTGAATCACCTGCCAGGTGGCCACTCTGCCTTCTCCTCCTTTGTGCCATAAACAGCAGCAATCATCATCATCATTTGAAAAGCCCAGACCAAGGGTCCTCCTCAGGCTTCACAACAGAATCACTACATCCAAAAGCAGTTTGGCCTTTCCTCAGCATCCACTCTTAAATAAGATGTAACCTTAATTTTCCCTTTCCATTCTGACAGTGACCTTTCTATCCCCAAGTGTTAATACAGGCTCTGAGCAAGAGCTGATTATTGTTGTAAACTGTTCTGAACATCAGCCTGCTTTGCTGCTTTGAAGATGAAAGTTACTGTACCAAAAACATCCAAATGTTAGCAGACACCAAAATTAGCACTAAACTGTGTTAATTATTTAATACTGTCTACATGAAGAACCTTCTTCAAACAAATAGCACAGCTGAAAAACCATTTTCTACGGAATTCTGGGTATGAGTCTATTTACCAAGAAATTCTTAAAAGAAGGCAGAATGGGAATTTTATAATCCTCAACCAAGCACTCCACTGACAATTTTATCCCTTTTTCTTTGTCAGTAATTTTAAGTCACTTTTTCCTTTTTTACTGAAAACAAAAGAAAACTTTTAAGTGACTAAAAAAAGCTTTTTCTGTTTCACTCCTCAGTGTTAAATAACCAAGCAGCTGTTCTGGTGCCAAAGGGGCTGCCATGGGACCATGGAACCAAGTCCACAAATTAGCAAAGCAATCACAATCAGAAAGGAAGTTATGCTTTGCATTCTAGAGAAAACAATATCACACAAAAAAAGAGCCAACCACACACACAACCTGCTTTCCCAAATCCTAATCCAAACACACTGAAATCCATGAGGAAAAAGAAGCTGCTGTGTGCTCCTGTGAACAGCTAATTCAGATCTCCAAAACCAAGCTGCCTGGAATACAAACGAGAAAAGAACCCACTGACAAACACTGAGCACCTGTAAAGCAGCAATCTTTTAAACCTGTTCTTTATCACAGGCAGAGCTTCTTGGACCCTGCACATCACAGAGGAACATCTGCAGCTGAAAACTTCAAAACTACAGCAGGGTTTATGCAAACAACTCTCTCAGAAAGAGAAATTTGACAGGCACGTTCCAGAAATTAGACCTTGCACCTCTGTAATTTAGATTTTGTCTTACAGTGCAACCACCTGGCAATGCTGGAGGGATGCTGATGCTTCTGGTGGAGTTTATTTTACATGCTGGGGTTCCTGGATATCTCAGTGCTCTCAGTAATGTCCTCCACCTCAAATATTTGAGGTGTCATGGCTAGCTCTCAAGGCAAATGTCAGTTTTCTCCTGAAAACGGAGACAAAACAAGTTGGCAAAAATTCCTCTCCTTTTTGGAAAACCAGTAACTTCACCTGTGGCAGCAATTAGCACATTTTTGATCAAAAACACATTCTGAAGAGGAGATTGTGCTTCACTGCTCACATGCTTGTTGCATATTTCTTTTCTTACTATATATTGTATTTTATTTTATTTTTTTGATCCAGGAGCCAAATCCTCAGCCAGTATTTCAGCAGCTTTCTGGTCAACTATTCTTAGAGCATAAAGGCAACAAAACAGCCTTGAAAATGCATTTCAGAACAGCTGACTGCTGCGTGTCACCCACTGAATTACATCTTTCTTATGCTTTGCAGAACACCCTAATTCCAGAAATACACTCCCAATCTCAAGACTCTATTCTTTCTGGCAAATCTTCCCAACTACTTCTATTTTTGCTCCATTGCCAGTGCCACTCATCTGAAGCAAATTCTGAGGACTTCCAAAATTAATTACTGCCTTCCTGCCTTGCCTCTGGCTACAAGTGGGGATAAACACCACCACTGAATTAAGCTGCATCTCAAATTCCTTATTCCACTGACAATGAATGATTCTTCCCCTGTCTCAGCAAAACCAGAAGTCCCTGAAGTTTTCCCCACACCCTGTTATTTTTCTCTCCAATAATGCAGCATTTGTGGTGTGTGTCACCATCAGCCACTACACACTCACACAGTGCTGGCATGGACACCCTCACTGCTGCTGCTCCTTCTGCTCCAGCTCCTCCTTTCACATTTCCAGCTGTAACTTTGATTCTGTAAATGCTCTCCAAGGTTTGGGTATATCCCTGGAGCACACAACAGCAGATTTGTCAGTCGTCCCCACAGCTCCCCTCATTTCCTCTCTTTTTCCTGGACTACTTTTCCATGATTTTAAAGCTGTCACCAGTTTTCCTTGAAGGGGTGTGACAGGGGACAGTGGATGGCAGTGGCCCACAGGGGAGGAGAGAAAAATAAACCCAAACACAGAGACACACCACAAACTGCTGGTACATCAGTCCTGGCACTTCCTCAGCTCCAGATGTTTTTGACCAGAAAAAATTCAATTAAGAAGCCATAAGGATGTTTCTCCTTCCAGAAGCAGAGAGCACAACATTTAAGAGATTTGCTTAAGGGACAGAAATACACACCAAAAAAAGGATCTTCACCTTGTAAACACTATTTGCATGTTTTTCATGTGGAAGTCACTCATTTTTTAATACATTCAACTGACAGAATCGAAGCAGAGCTCCAATTTAAATACCATTACAGTCAGGTCTGACCCCAACCTGAAACAAGATCCAGATGATCCTGGTCAAAGTCAGAATAACACCAGGATTTAAGAATTACTAGAGACAGCAATAATTTAACTGCAACTATTACCCTTTCTGGAAGGGGAATTCTTTTTTTCTGAAAGAAAGGAAGAGACATGCTGTGCCTTTGCAGTAAAGGGTAAGAAGATATATGAAAGACAATTAAAAAAAAACAAAGACAAAATAGAGAGGGACTGAAAAAAGAATGGTTATTTCAATGGTTATTTATGGAAGTTCTCAGGGAGGAGAAGCTGCCCTCAGACACAGCACCCAGAGCAGCAAAAGCACCAAACCAACCCTTTAAAACAACACTCAGTTATTTCACCTGCACAATCCAGGTGATTACAAGGGCCTTCTGCTGTGTCTGTTGGGTGGTAACACAACACTGGCACAATTCTAACAGCTAAGCTGCACAAAAGGAAATTTATCTGTGCACATGTAACAAGAGAGTCTTTACCTGTTTAAGCTTGTTCACAAACCCCATCAGACACAATGTCTAGATTTTTCCCTGGCAGATGTAGCTTTTTCCCCCCATTACATCCTGTGACCATAAAAATGTTAAAATAAACACACACGTTTTGATTTGGTCTAATTCATAAGGCCAAACTCAGGTATTTTAATGGCCCTGTGGATGTTTTATTATTGCTGCATTTCCAGCACGCTTGAGGATCAAAGAAACCCCCCAGGACCAAAAAGAGAGAAACACAGGGTGAGTCTGTGTCTGTCTCACCTTGGCCTGGAAAGTCTGGGCACAGAAGAGACTTCACTGAATATCCAGATGATCATCTGTGGGACACCAGAGATCTCTGGGATTTCAGCAGAGAACTATCAAGCTGCAGGATCTCCCCACACTGCCCTGCTCAAGGCAAAGCTCTGGGTTTAAGCTACTTGCAGCTGTTTGGCAGAGGAGGGGAGATGCACCCGAGGTGCTCACAGGAAGAAACAGCACATCCACTGCTGGGCTGCACAAGGCAAGACAGAAACAAAATACTAAAAATGCCGTTCTCTCTTCTTTGAAAATTAAAATATTTACCTCAAAGTGTTGAAACAAAATAAATGACCCCAGAACAGAGAGAAACACTTTACAACTTAATTCACAGGGTTGAGCTTTTACTCCTGCTCCTGCCATCAGCCCTGCCTCACAGTGCAGTGGTCACAGCCTAATTTGTTTGGAAAGTTGGAGGGAAGAGTGTTTTTATTATTTTCTGCAAATCCTATCAGCCACCAAGTCCATGAATTTCACAAGCAAACAGCAAGGCTATGAATGTAAGAAAGTCACTTCAGACAACCCAGCACTCCTGAAGTCTGAGCAGGCTCCAATTCCTGTAACCTCTCAGGCATCATTCCAAACCCACCCTGCTGAGCTGCACAGGGAACATCCACCTGGATGCTGAGCTCCAGTGACCAGGAAAAAGGAAAGATTATTCCACAGCCACTGGTAAATACATTTGCCCACATGCAAACTAAAGCTCAGGACACACCAGTGTCCCAAAGCACTGAGGGACAGCTCCTGCTACAGGACAGCACTGCCAGCACCCTACAACTACTGTTCTAGGGACAGCTTCATTTCCCATTTAATTTGTTAGTGTACAAATACAAAATTTTCTAGAGAAAAGCATTCTGAGCACAGAAAAGCCTCCTGGACATGCAGAGTTTCCATGTTATTTCTGTTATCAGTTTTAACAAGTATGCAAATAGCTTGGCTCAAACAAGATACAGCTTTCACACTTTCTGTTCTATAAGCAAGGACTAAATCAAAAACAGTAGTATTGGTATTATTTATAGAATTTAGCATTATTTTAGTATTACTGATGCTATTATTGTAAGTCAATTTACATAAATACTTTCTCTGGGATCAAAGAAATGATCCTACACTTCATTTCATGTCCTTGGTTTGGCCAGATCTCACACCAAGATCAGCAATAGTGTCTCAGCATCCAACAATCAGAATCCATGTTTACACTGGCTCATGACCCTCCTGATGCTTTATCTTCAGAGAGGAACAGAAAAGACAAACAGCAGACAAAAAGCCCGAGTTGTGTGTCATTAAGGATTTCCAAGGCTTTTTGCACCTGAGTTTTGTCCAGAGGCACAGAGAGGAGGAGTGAGGAGCAGGGCAAGTGCCTGGTGCACACAGAGGGCAGGTACACAACGCTCCTGCCCCTGCTGGGCCCTGCCTTCTGCACTGCTGCTTTTTAAACTTTTTATAATGGCAATGTGCATTTCAAACAACTTAACCCCTGTTCTTACACTTGGTTATTGTTGCTTGAAAGAGATATCTGAAGGAACTGGCAGAGCTCTGTGGAAAGGAGAAGGTATTTCTCACCACTACAAATGGTCTGTCTACAGCAATTCTTATTTTCTCCTAAATCTTACAACACAGCAAGTGCTTAAACAGTCTGGGTAGGCCATAAATCAAATTATTCAGGTATATCCAGGTGTTGAACTGCCACTAAAACAGCATCTTAAAATAGCTTCTGCTGCTGAAGATCACAGACAGTCCAAATTTCTCTGCAGATCAAGGAGGCAGCTGCACACATTCAACACATGACTGAGTTACAGATGTCAGTGAGTGAATTAACGTGGGAGACACAACAGCAGGGAGAGCAAAGCAGCTCAGCTCACAGAAAACCCAAGCCCACTGAACACAACCAAGTACAAGCCACCTTCTGAATATAAGCTGAACTTCTGAAGATGGCACAAACCATCAGCAATTCCATGTGCTGGCACCACCCCCTGCCTGGCAGGCCCTGAACACACCATCCCCTCAGTGGCAGCAAAAGGAGCAGATATCCCTCCACCTCTCCTCTGCTGGGCTCCAAAGAGCATCTCAGACAAGGCTGTAACCAAGACCAAGGCACTGTTCCCAGCTGCCCCCCTCTCCAGCTGCTCTTCTGAACTGCACCAGCACACAGGGCACAATTATTCTTCTACAAGGAGTGACCTGCTTTCAAAGCTGCTTCTCCCCAGACACCTTTTCCTCTCCCCTTGGTGCACCCTACCCTGGGAAACACAGAAAGCAGCTTTCTGCCATCCCCACAGCAGGTACAGCTGGGACATGTGTCCCCAGGACCTGGGCACACCACACACCTGAGGGTGCTGCACCTCCCCAAGTTACCAAATCAATCAGCCCTTCCCACATTTCTGAGCACGATGCAGAACTCAAAATTACACCCTACCACCACAACACCAAGACTCTGACTGGCTTTTCACAGTGTGCAACTGTCCACATTTAGGGTAAGAAATGAACCACAATTGCTAAACAACTGCACTTAAAAAAAAAAGAATTCTTACTTCAGAAAACACAAATATCTATTTACAAAGCTGTATCCTGCCAAAAATTTTAAATACTTTTATTGTACACCTCTGCTTTGATTTAATAAAGCATGCATCTGAGGTGGTTAATGTGCATTTCAAGGTATATTAAAAACCAAAGATCAAAACTCAGCCTCAGCCCAGTTAATCTCTGCAAACATTTTGCTGCAGCTGCATTAAGCAGACCCTGCCTTGCATTCAGCCTGGCAGTACTAAGCCAGTTTTACATTCTTAGGTCTAACCTGGGAATGTGATGCCAATAGCAACAGCTACACTTCAGGCTGAACTCAAAATGACCAAAATTTCACACTTTATCTTCCGTAAACTTTTCAGATCAGGAAGCAGGTCAACTCTCAACCTGCTAAAAACATGTATGATCCAAGCAGATCATTCCAAAACCAGTGTGTGCTGTGTCAATCAGGACCATCACAGTGGGCAGGGCTTGGCTGATGGAACAGCTGCAGCAAGAACCAACTCCAGGTCTGAGGGCGACCTGGAAATTTATATCCCTGGGCTGAAAATATCACAAGAAAAGCTAATTTGGAGGCTAAACCCCCACAAATACTTTAGATTATGATTTGTGATGACTGTTTGACATTTTAGTACGTACTGAAGGCAGAAAATAGTAACCCACTTAGTGCAGGCGAGAAAGCTGAAGATGCCTCAGATGTATCTCCAAGCTGGAAAATGCAGGGGACTATATAAAGCTCCAAGGAATACCCTTGTGAGAGGGGAAGGAGGGAAGGCAGCAGAAGTCAAGACATCCAGAAGCAAACCTGTAATGGGAACAATTCCATCCCCAGAAGTGGTTTGCATCTGAACATTCCATTTTTATAATGGTAAAACCATGTGTCTGGACTAAGAGCTGTGTAAGCTTGGATTTTACACCCTTGGATTTTTGCTACAGCCCTGAAGTGCATTTCTTGGGAGAGACAGGCCCAGGTGTCAAATAAAGGGTCTTGGGAATGTTTAAAACAAAACTATAGGAGTCATTAATGACTTAAGAGTTTTCTCTTCCTCCTGCCTCCTCAGTTAAGTTGCCCCACTTGTTCATGAGGCCAAACAATAAGGCAGAGCAGTGAACTGAACTAAGTTAAAAATAAACCCAAAATAAGGAAGTTGTTCTAAACTGAGATCTCTTCATTCATCTTCTTATGAGCAAAGGGGCAAAAGGGAGGCACAGCAGTCAGAAAACCCCTGCTCTAGAATGTGCCACTTCTCTACAGCAGTTAAACTCAACCAGACAGTTCTGCTCCCCTGGATCCCAGTGGCATAAAAATGTCATCTGATATCATGAACTCTGGTGCTCAGATCAAAACCCAGGATCTTCCCTGCAGCTGCTGCTCAGTTCTGGGTGAGACTCCCCTTTCTTGCAGGCACTGGTCTGTGCTGAACTGCTGCACAGCCACCTGGCACCACACCAGGACAGAGACTCCTTGGCTGTGGAAGATGCAGGGGGGTCCAGCACACACACCTGCCAACTGAGAAGGCTTCTGCTACACTAATTTAAACAAAAACTAGGTAACAATAATCATCCTGAAGAAAATGGGCCTTGAAGATGTGCTGTATTCAAGGGCTAGCAGTGTAACCTTCCCAGCAAAAGCAAGTGTTCACACATTTGGATAAGCAAGACACTGGGAAGGCTCCCATGGCTCCTGTTCAGACCTTGGCTAAGCTGGACTTCAAACAATCACAGACTATTCCTGGATTTGACTTGAGTTTTGCTCTTCAAAAGTGCCATAAAGTATCTAAATTTCGATTCATCTTTATTATTACTTGCAATAAGGATTTACACAAACACTCCTGGGGCATCATGATTTGCAAGCCAACAAACAGATGGACACACTGACAGACCCACTCAGGCTCTCCCTGCACTCCCACTGACACCTCTCAGCTCATCACTGCAGGATGCTGAAAGGTCTGACAGAATTAGGGGGAATGTTTTCTTCATCCAGCAAGAAGTCACTGACCAACAAAGCCGAAGTGTTTTCATCCCAAGTTTAAAGGTCTGAAGGCAGATACTCACCTCCAGCAAAGCAGAGAGGACAGAACAGAGCTGTAGCTGAACTCAGCTCTTCCCAGTGGGCAAAGAGACAGGCAAAGAGAGACCCATTGGGGGGCAACTTTTTCATTATTTTCCCATTAATATGTGCAATTATCAAAATCAAGAGAGGGTTTCCCCCAGCACAGATCCACTGGTAAGCACAGGAGCTGCAGAGCTTTGCCTCCTTCAGATGGAAACCAAAAGAATCCTTCCCAGCAAGGACCAGATCCCTCCCTCACCAACCCTCTCCTGCTTTGGGTGACACATTTCAGGGCACAGGTTTTAGGTCAAAATGTGCTGAGGACAAAAAAATACTTTAAAATCAATATGGAACTGAAGCAATACATTTGAAGAAACAAAAATCCTGTGGTTAAGTTTTAGAATTAGCTACTTTTATGGAAATTATTGGTAAGTTTTGATTTTTGGCATATTTTGATGATTTTTTTTTTCTCTTTGGAGTTTTGCTGCTTATTTTTAGTTCCCACTTTTAGAGAGGGGGGGCACCCTGCACTTAAGCTCATGGTTCCCTTTGTGGCATGACAGAAACATTGCAGTGTTGTACTAGTTTTTCAGGGGACTGTTTTTTTGGTGCAGGATGCAAGAGCAAGAAGTATTTGAAACAGTCAGACTGAAATAAAGGAGATAAAAACCACACAGGAAGAATGAGAAGAGGGAAAGGAAAGCAGAAGCAAATTGTGAAACACCACTGCTGTAATTGCTACTGCAGGGATGGTTTTGCAAGTGGCTTGTGACCCATTGTTTAATTCATGTAATTCACAGTTATCTCTGTGTTCAAACTTCTAATACACTTACTATTCTCCAGAATTAGGTTCACCCCTCCCTATTATTAAGCAACCAACAATCAGATGAAAAACTCTTCAGAAGAGGTCAATTCCTTGAAGGAAATCTAACTAAATCTAGTTTGATTTAATGAAAAAGGAGGGTCACACAAGCTCTTCTTAAGGAGACTTCTCAAAACAAGACCTGGCATTGCCTCAGGACCCCCCAGCAGCCTCTCAGTGTCCAGCCAGCTCTGAGGTCTGCAACAGAAACAAATTAACCAGGTATCTAAATGGCAGAATTATGATGTGCTGAGGAGGCAAACTTGTGTCTAAAAATTGTTACCTGATTACAGTTACCAAAAGCAGCTGGTGAGATGGAACTGGGGTATTTCAGGACTGTTCAACAGCAAGGGCTTCACTGCATCAGGAAAAGTGGCTTCGCAAGGAGGAAGGGAGAACGTTAGTGCTGCCCCACCTCCAAATCAAGTGATCTCAGTCCCTGGAAAAAACAAAGGGGATGCAGAAACCACCTTGTCCCTGTACCAGGATTCAGAACTTCACCTGGACTGCCTAAAACAACGTGTATTTTTAGATGAGGGGAGAAAAAAAATAAATAAACTACTCGCTCCCCAAACATTCTTAGTATCTTCATTCTGTTGCAGTGATCAGAGACAAATAAAATACAACAGGTTACTGTCCAAAAACTGCAAAGTGCTGACCAAGCCCAGTCAGAGGGGCTGGGGAGCCTGGCAGGACCAGATCCAGAACAGTCCCTGTCCCAGCTGGGGGACAAAACAGTGATGCCTGGAAATACAGAGCCCAGGGGCAGGTGCTCAACCTTTGGATCCCAACAGCTGCAAACCAGGATGTTTGTGTCACTACAAGCCACAAGTCCCTGGCACTGCCACCAGCACGTCCAGCCCAGCAGAACATGGGCAAGTGTGAAACTCCTGCCCCAAAGTCCTCATCCTCTACCAATTTTTTATATACATATATTTATATGTATACATTTTTATATATATATCATCTCAATTATCTTATCCACTACTGATGTAGATTTTTCATTAGCTGTGTTATGGAACAAATTTACACCACTAATGCCTGATCTATTTATCAGAGACAATATTAACCCACTAAGTTGTATCTGGAATTTCAAACCTTCACCAAGTTGTAAAAGGCACCCTCATACCTTTATCAGAATCTCCAGCACTGGGAATACTAGAAAATAACTCACCAAAATATATGGGAAGCAAAACCCCTGTTGTGGAAACACACAACCATTCTTTTTTTCAAACATGGAAATTCATCCAATTGTTGCATTAGTATAACATCATATTTAGAGCCCTAAAACCATGCCCTGAGATCTTCACAAAAGCACACAGGGCACATCTG
>VYZS01074939.1:0-20166 GCA_013400695.1 Neodrepanis coruscans
AAGAAAAAGCCAGACTCTTCTTAGTGATGTGCCCAGTGGCATGCAGAGGGCACAAGCTGAAATACAGTCCGTGCCTCAGTACGCCACAAACTTTTTTGCTGTTTGTGTGATCAAGCCCTGGCACAGGTTGCCTAGAGAGGCTGTGTGGAGTCTCCATGCTTAGAGATACCCAAAACCTGACTGGATACAGCCTTTGGCAACCTGTTCCAGTTGGCTGCAGTCTGAACCCATGGTTGGACTAGACAGTCTTCATCTTGTCTGACATTGATGATCCAGTCACCCTGAAACTGTAGGAGAAGAGGAGGCAGTATTTTAAATAGTGTGTGCAGTCAGGAGAGTGGTAATGTAGAGTAAGTCTTGTGATACTGCAACCACATTTTATAAACCACTTTGCTTTTTAAAATGGTTGCTGTACCGCTATCCATTGGAGATACATCTATCAAACTTGGCACTTCAAAAAAGGGGAAAGGCTGACTAGACACTGGAGCAGGAATTTCAAAAGCATCAAGCCTTAATTTTCTTTCAAAAATGCTTAAGTGTTCTCATTGTTGAGAACACTTTCGGTAGGAGTGTTAAACACCTATATATCTACCTGCAAAAATAGAGTCTAGATAACTTAAATACATTCCATTGACTTCTGCATGACTTATACAGAGAAATGAACTGACTGAAGTATTTAGGCTGTTTTGAAAAGCTTTACTTTTCATGAGAACTTGTAAAATTCTTCAGGTTTGGGATTATCATGTTTCTCTCTAATCCTGTGATTCAAATTTGTATTTAGGTATCTACAGGGCAGTGCCGATTCGAATTAATCCACGTGTCAGCAGCGTAAAATCTGTGTATAAGACCCACATTGATGTCATACACTATCGCAAGACAGATTCAAAACGCCTCCATGGTGTTGATGAGGAAACAGAGCAAAAAATATTTACAGAGGAACGTGTGAAAATTCTCAAAGAGCTTTCTAAAAAAGCAGATATATATGAGAGACTTTCTTTAGCATTGGCCCCAAGTATCTATGAGCATGAAGAGATCAAAAAGGTAAAAAATTCTGTATTTCTCTTACAAGATGTGTATTTATATGTGAACATATTTATTGTTTTTTCTAAAAATACCCTGAAACTTAAATTCAAAAAACTTTATCTTGAGCAGTCTTAAAATGTTATGGCCTTATCAAGATGGAATTGGTTGGTTCTAAGTGTATTTTAATTCTCTTCCTGGTATTAAGAAGTGTAATTAGAGAAAAGATAATGAAGGCAGCAGAACAGGGAAAACTTAATTGTGGGATGCATCTTGGACATTTCTTGAACGTTCAGATTACTGATGGTCAAAGAAAAATATGTAGCTGTAACATAGTAAGTGTTTACTCAAAAGAGCCTCTGACTTCTGGGGTATCAAAATGTTTATTCAGATGTATCCAAGAAGGGACTGTTCTGATAAGCATTCAACTGAGGTACCACAATGTTGTCATTGCAAAAACTGCCATCAATAGCAGGTCTCAAAGTATTGTCAGACATCAAACCTCTTCAAGTATACTCCTTTGAGGTTTATTTATGGATTTATACGTTATAATAGTTCACAGGTTTCTGGAAGTTGAATTCAAAGTCATGCAGTGATGTCCTGCTGAAATGGAAATCATGATTATTCCATTTGTTGATAATCTCAGCACACTAATAAGGCACATCAAGTCTGGTGATTGGTGGAGCCGAGGAAAGCTGAAAACCCTTTATCAAGGGATATTCTTCAGGTTCCAACCTGAAGGTTCTTGTAACTACTTGAACAGGCTTTACTGACTGCTGCAAGTTGCTCTAAGTGAATGAGAACAGAACTAGTGCTCCATGCTCCATGCCTCTGCAAGATTTCTCTGCTCTAAGTTATGCAGAGGCTTTACATGAGGTAGTGTACGGTTTTCCTTGCTGTTTCCAGCCATCATTGTCACTGACTAGCACTCTTTTCATTGACTTTCTATCATATATATCCTGCTAGAAATAAATGCAGAAAGAATACTGCAAAATTGTGATTTTTAATCTAGTAAATTTGAAAAGGAAAAAAAACCCTTCTGGCTAATTCTGGCTGATAAAATTACAAACATGTTTATACTAGCAATTCCAGTATGTTCAAAATAACTGGAAAGTAGTTACTTCGGTTTCTTTACTACCACGGCAAGTATAAGCTTTAGGAAATAGAAAGGAGGAAGTGTTGGTACAATTCCAGTGAAATAAAAGACCTTAAACTTCATCTTTATGGGCAAGAGAAGATCTTTAATGTTGTGAATGCAATAAACAAGTTTGCCTGAAAAGAAAATTATACTTGATTGGCCTTGGTTAAAAAACTGATAAAAATGACACTCTTTCAAATGATTAGAAGAATTAATAGTTCTTTGGTCCTACATTAACCATAGCCTTGGGGAAAACAACAGTCTATTCTGCCTTTTCTGTTGTCAGCAGAATTTGTTATCAAACAGATTTAGAATTAATCTAATTTCAGACTTCAATTAGAAGCTGTTTGTAGGACCCATCAGTTTAACTATATGTTTGCAATGAACTGGAATTGAGGATGCCTGTAAAGAATGGACCCTTTTAAAGACATCTAAAACCACATTCAAGTGTTTCCTTTCACCTCCGAGTTGTGTTAATTTTAGCAATATTTCAGTTTATTAGATGTTTAAGTTCCACAATTGGATAGCTAACAGAGCAAATCCAAGAGGTGATGTTTTGATTTTTATAGGGCATTCTGCTTCAGCTTTTTGGTGGATCAAGAAAGGATTTTANACATAAATTTTGGAACAGATTTAGAATTAATCTAATTTCAGACTTCAATTAGAAGCTGTTTGTAGGACCCATCAGTTTAACTATATGTTTGCAATGAACTGGAATTGAGGATGCCTGTAAAGAATGGACCCTTTTAAAGACATCTAAAACCACATTCAAGTGTTTCCTTTCACCTCCGAGTTGTGTTAATTTTAGCAATATTTCAGTTTATTAGATGTTTAAGTTCCACAATTGGATAGCTAACAGAGCAAATCCAAGAGGTGATGTTTTGATTTTTATAGGGCATTCTGCTTCAGCTTTTTGGTGGATCAAGAAAGGATTTTACTCACACAGGAAGAGGCAATTTTCGTGCAGAGATCAACATTCTTCTCTGTGGTGATCCTGGCACTAGTAAATCACAGCTGCTCCAGTATGTGTATAACCTAGTTCCTCGAGGCCAGTACACTTCTGGCAAAGGCTCAAGTGCAGTTGGTCTTACTGCATATGTGATGAAGGATCCAGAAACACGGCAACTGGTTCTTCAGACAGGTGCTCTAGTGCTTAGTGACAACGGCATTTGCTGCATTGATGAGTTTGATAAAATGAATGAAAGCACAAGATCAGTTCTACATGAAGTAATGGAACAACAGACACTCTCCATTGCAAAGGTAAACATCTCTCTAAGTCTTTGGTAGCAGACTGAAGTATTCCTAGAGGCTTTTACTCTTGCTTTACTCAAAGGCTTTTGCAGTGCACTTTTTTTCTACAGAACCCACCTAATAACATTATGAAGCTGGGGGGAGGAAGCTTTGGTGGCACATAGATGGTTTCTGAAGTGTTTTTTCATTTTGACAGGCTGGAATTATTTGCCAGTTGAATGCTCGTACATCTATCTTGGCAGCAGCTAACCCTATAGAGTCACAGTGGAATCCAAAAAAGACTACAATTGAAAACATTCAGCTTCCTCATACGCTGTTGTCAAGGTACTGAACTCCTGCCTTGCATGTCTAATTTTTATGAGAAGTTTTATTTCCTCTTGTGAATATAATTAAATGTAGTAGAACTGAACCGTTGCTTGCAGTGTAGTTGAAAGCTTTTATAGCACTTACTTTAAATGCTATTCTTACAGCTTCTGTATGAGCAGGGAACTGCCTTTTAGTCTTTGCATGCTGATCTTTAATGGTAGATGTGACAAGATCTGTAGGATCTCTTTATTTAATTCTGTGTTGTTGTTTCATAATCATCTCCTAGAAAAGAGCTATTCTGAAACTTAGGGTATTGATAACTTCCAACAAAAATTCAGGATGCTTTTTTTACCTTCATGAAATTTTTAAAATGAAACACACCGATGGTCACAGAACTTGCAGCAGAGGTGGTAGAATATGAAGATCTGTGCCTGGTTCATGTTGCTCTGTAAAATTCACCTGGGGAAGTGGCAGTGCTAGCTAGTCATTTGGGCAATGGCTGTTGGAGCCACATTCATTGTGTGCTGACAGAAACTTAAACTATGTGCTGCAGTTGCATCTTGTTAGGAATTACCGCACTAACTGGAAATCTGATAGTATACAAGATATCTTGAGAACACTTAGAGTTTAGATTTCAATTAAGAGCTATTTAGTTTAGCAGGTGTTTAATTAGAGTAGGAATTAATAGTCTAGTAACTTCTGCCTGTACTTGTGAAGTCAAACTTCCTAAAACCAAGTGACTAAATGGCAAGAAGGTGTGCACACTAATGCTAGTTACTTATCCTTTCAGATTTGACTTAATCTTTTTGATGTTGGATCCACGTGATGAAGCTTATGACAGACGTCTCGCTCGCCATTTGGTTTCCCTGTACTACCAAAGCGAAGAAAAGCTGGAGGAGGAATACATGGATATGGCAATACTGAGGGATTACATTGCATATGCTCGTAGTTATGTAAATCCCAGATTAAGTGAAGAAGCGAGCCAAGCCCTCATTGAGGTAAAGGAATTGCTGTAATGTTGTGTCTTTCCTGACATGTCAGAAGTGGTGAAATTCTCTAGTATGCACACTCTATCTACATACCTTTTCTGTAAGATTTTTAAATAAAAGTCTCTAAAATTCACCACCACGGGAAAGAGGGATCACATTAGAAGTCGTTCTGCACGCTAATGTCCAGCTCTCAGATGCATTGGTTTGATTCCATCACATGGAAATACATTAAATTCTAGTGAAACAAAATAAATGTATTATCACAGACACAAGTACTGCTGGATAAGGCTAGTCCTACATTCTTAAATCATTACCATGGCCTAATTGCTTTATAACAGAAAGAAGTCATGTGGTGTGGTTATCTGTCGTTGCGGAAGAATTATGAAGGTGTATGAGCAGAAACACAGGACTTGTAATGGCTTCCCAAAATTGCTCGTGTTTCGAAATAGGCAGTGGGGGATGAAGAGCACTGTAAAAGAATTACTGTAACAAGATTTACTGAAGTATTTACCAACTCTCTCCTTTTCAGGCATATGTGGACATGAGGAAGATTGGAAGTGGCAGGGGCATGGTTTCTGCATACCCTCGACAACTCGAGTCTCTGATCCGGCTGGCAGAAGCGCACGCTAAGGTGCGCTTCTCTGAGAAGGTTGAAACAATTGACGTTGAAGAAGCAAAACGTCTCCATCGGGAAGCACTGAAGCAGTCTGCTACTGATCCGAGGACTGGAATTGTGGACATATCCATTCTCACTACAGGTCTGTGTTTTTGTAGTGTTAAAACTGGGCTGCTGTTGGGCTTTTGTAATTCTTAAAATGTAACTGAACCTGTCCTCCTTCGTTGACTGCTAAAAGGTGTTGTCTTTTCTTTTATAAGGAATGAGTGCAACAGCTCGTAAGCGAAAAGAGGAATTGGCTCAGGCCTTAAGGAAGCTTATCCAATCAAAGGGTAAAGCACCATCTTTGAAGTACCAACAGCTTTTTGATGATCTCCGAGCCCAGTCTGATACAGTAAGTTTCCTGCTTTGTTTCTACATTTTCATTAATTTTTAAAAGTGTGGTTTTTCCAAATGAACATTCTTGTTCTCAAGTCACGTTATGGAGGGAAAGGGAAACATGAACTTTTTTCTCTTGGCATGACTAGAAAGCAAATTCTACTACAGGTACAGCAGATTCAACTCATTTATCTAGTTTATTCTGGCTTCTGAATTAGCAAACTCAGCTTCAAGGTTGCAGGTCAGATTTCAAATTGCAAAAAGAACAAATGAAAACTTAGAAAATGTAAGAAAATTGGTATAAAGTAAGGCATTTTTACTGTCTTTGAAGTATTTCCCCATCTTTATTTGATTTGCTTCTTTTCTTTAAGGCTGTCACGAAGGACATGTTTGAAGAAGCACTTCGTGCCTTGGCTGATGATGACTTCTTGACTGTGACTNACTACAGGTCTGTGTTTTTGTAGTGTTAAAACTGGGCTGCTGTTGGGCTTTTGTAATTCTTAAAATGTAACTGAACCTGTCCTCCTTCGTTGACTGCTAAAAGGTGTTGTGTTGTCTTTTCTTTTATAAGGAATGAGTGCAACAGCTCGTAAGCGAAAAGAGGAATTGGCTCAGGCCTTAAGGAAGCTTATCCAATCAAAGGGTAAAGCACCATCTTTGAAGTACCAACAGCTTTTTGATGATCTCCGAGCCCAGTCTGATACAGTAAGTTTCCTGCTTTGTTTCTACATTTTCATTAATTTTTAAAAGTGTGGTTTTTCCAAATGAACATTCTTGTTCTCAAGTCACGTTATGGAGGGAAAGGGAAACATGAACTTTTTTCTCTTGGCATGACTAGAAAGCAAATTCTACTACAGGTACAGCAGATTCAACTCATTTATCTAGTTTATTCTGGCTTCTGAATTAGCAAACTCAGCTTCAAGGTTGCAGGTCAGATTTCAAATTGCAAAAAGAACAAATGAAAACTTAGAAAATGTAAGAAAATTGGTATAAAGTAAGGCATTTTTACTGTCTTTGAAGTATTTCCCCATCTTTATTTGATTTGCTTCTTTTCTTTAAGGCTGTCACGAAGGACATGTTTGAAGAAGCACTTCGTGCCTTGGCTGATGATGACTTCTTGACTGTGACTGGGAAGACTGTTAGACTGCTGTAAGTTAACCTGTCTTGGAAGCCAAGCTTGCTGTCGATTTCTCCTTCACCCTACTTGAGATAGTGTCAGTCTGCAAGATCTTTGAGATTGGGACTATCATTTGCTGTGACAAGCATAGCCTTTTCCTTGCCAGCCAAATGCCAGGGCTTCACTTTGCCTTACTGTACTGCCAGTCTGCAAGATTTTCAAGATGAGGGCTGTCATTTGCTATGACAAGTGTAGCGATGATTAAGTGGCCTTTCTGTTACAGATATTACCGAGGACCTAAAATGTCCTCATCTGAATGTTATTTACATTTTAGCTAAATGTAATTACTAGGATGTCATGTGATACTAGGATGCTATGTGATTTTATGAGGTTTTTTAGAACCATGTGAACAGTGTTGCTTGTATTTCCAATTGAATTGTAAAAATTCATCTTAAGAGACTTTTTAGTAAATGCAATTTGACTATTAGCACTGCTGTAATCTGAAATAAAGTTATTTGATTTAAAAGGAATCTTTCTTTGATTTAAAAGGAGCTTTAATTCCAAATAAAAATTAGCATATCTTGGAGTTTTCAAAAGTTCTGAGAGCATGAAAAGAGCTTTATTTTTTCTTTTTTGTTTTGTTTGATTTGTATCCTCAGTGTAAAAAAGGCAGATAGATTCTACTTGAAACCACATTTCCTTACTTCAATTTTTAGTATGACTGGATAAATTGAGATGCCTGCCTTTGGTTGAATGGCATATAATCAGTCCTGAAAGAACAAGGACCAGTAGCATGAAAGGAAAATCTTTCCACACTCTGTCCACAGTAAATGGTCTCAGCTACTGCACAGCAGTAACTGCTGTTTTCACAGCCGAGCTAGCAGGAGTTCCCAAATTCACTTTTGTACAGGTAACACCAGGCTCATCTCAACAGCTCATTTAGCTCTTACAAGCTGAATTGCCCCTGTGTTCTGTGCTACTGCTTCCAACAGAAGGGAAGCAATTTTCCTATAAAAAGGGGGAGAGACCTTAAAATTCATCTTGCTACTGCCTCATTACATGAGCAAGATACTGTTTACCTGTAATTGAGTTTTCAGTGATTTGCTCTTTAGTAGAAGGAAGAAACTCGGTGTATCCTATGGTAAAAATACAGTGTATGATGGAAGAATCAAAATTCACAGTCATTTGTCCCCGGTCTTGTTTATTAGTATGCAAGTTACTGTCTTCTTCATCTTCATGGGTTTTATGGACTGGAAGGATGTAGTTCATATTGTGCTTTTCTGAAGTCTAGATTCCCTGATGAAAAGCTTAGAAGTTTGATACAGGTAAACTGAGATCCCAGGAGCTTGACCCTTCTCTTTAAAAGAAGTCTGCAAAACAAAATTCCAAACTCCATCAAATTCCAGGATCATAAATTTTTTAGTGGCACTTGCTTTACAGGATCTTATTTTCCTCTGTGCCATCTTACGTATTTTTTAGAAAACAACAATCTAATGATGTCTTCTTTTCCTTCCCCACCAAATCTTTAGTTCACAGTTACTATCTGCCTTTTATTTGAGACTGATAAAAATTTTAAGCGTTTTTCTTTTTGGAAACACTTGCATACTTCTTTCTTTGACATTGGTCCTTAAAGTACTACCTCATAAGTTCATAACCTTTTTCTCCCATTTTTCCACTCATAAGCTGTAAGACTGTCCTGAACTACCTGGTACCTTCTCAGTCGAAACAGCACCAACGTAGTTTCTTAAAAAAGTTGTTGAGCTGAAGGAAGTTGATCGTGTTTGAAAACAATAAATTCAAATAGTGATGCATCTGACTACATCAGCAAAATGGCTCAAATTAAAATTGCCGGTCAATATGGAAACTATTACTGTAAAACAGAAATTGGGCCATTGATCTACTTGCACATTTTTAATGCATGTTGAATTGTGTAGCCACAATCAAGTATTCCAGGAAATGGAAAAAACTGTTGTGTGTAAAATGAATTTCAGCTCCCTTTTCAGTTAAGATGACTAAGTTCACCATTTTCTTTTTAAGTAAAATGCTCATTAGTAATTACTCTATTTAGTGTTTACAGGGTTACTTGCAGAATAATTCCACTAGGTGGCTCTTAAAGCTTGTATGTAGTATTTATGGAGTTTATTTATTTTCAGTCTGTAGTGGAGTTTGTTTTTTTAAATAATCAATGACTGCAAGTGTCACTCTGTAATTAGGTAGATAGAATGGAAATGTTTGAAAACGTTATTTTCTTGAAAAAACAGTTAAAAGATCTTAACCATCCATAGCCTAATTTGAAATGTACACAAAGTAAAAGGATGAAATTTACTTAAACTGAGTGTCCTTACTCATTGAAATAATGTCAGACTCCATAATTTACTGCTCTTTTTACCCTATGCTGTTACTAGTTAAAATTAAACTCATTTTAACAACTCAAGGAATTTAAAGACTAGAATATGCAAACAGGGGAAAGCACTCCTGCCAGAAACTTGATATTCTTAACATCAGAAATAACATAGAAGAAAGGCATGGAAGTCTTACACATTATACAAAAGGCATAAAAAAAGTTGTAAGCCTACTGGCAGAAGTTATTTCCAATAAGTCACTTTGAGAATCACAGAGCCATATAGGTTGGAAAAGACTTCCAAGGCCATAACATCTAACCTTTGACCTAGTACCACCCTGCCCACTAACCCAGATCATAAAGTGCACTTGTTTTTTGAATGCTTCCAGGGATGGTGACTCCATCAGTTCCTTGGAGCCTGCTCCGAAGCTTAACCACTCTTTTACTGAAGAAAATTTTTCCTAATATCTGACTTGAATCTCCTTTGATACAAGTTGAGGCCATTTCCTCTCCTGTTGTTAGTTGCCTGGGAGAAGAGACTGACCCCCACACCACTACAACCTTTCCAGTAGTTTGTAGAAGACAATATGGTCTCCCCTGAGCCTCCTTTTCTCCAGCATAAACAACTCCAGCTCCCTCAGCTGCTCCTCATAGGAGTTATGCTCCAGACCCTTCCTCAGCTCCACTGCCCTTCTCTGGACACAGCACTCGAGGTGCAGCCTCACCAGTGCCAAGTACAGGGGGATGATCACTGCCCTGGTCCTGCTGGCCATACCATTTTTGATCCAAGCCAGGATGCCATTGGCCTTCTTGGCCACCTGGGCACACTGCTGGCTTATGTTTAGCTGCTGTCAGCCAGCATCCTAAGATGCTTTTCTGATAGGCCACTCTTCTCCCAGCCCGTAGTGCTTCATGGAGTTGTTGTGACCCAAGGGCAGGACCTTGCTCTTGGCCATATTGAACTGGCCTCAATCCATCCATTAAGCCTGTCCAGATCCCTCTGCAGAGCCTTCCAGCAGATCCACACTGTAATTTGGTGTCATCTGTGAACTAACTGAGGGTGCACTCAATCCTCTCGTCCAGATATGGATAAAGACATTAAAGCAGGACTGGCCCCAAAGGAGAAACCATAGTTGAAGTGACCAGTACAAGACAGACTGAAAAATGTAATTTCTCTGCAAGTGACTCAATGCTAGTCATCCCTAGTTTTGTTAGGTGCTTCAGGAACAGATGTCATCTAAGTGATAAGCACTTGTCAAGATTATCACATGCACATTGTAACTGAGAAAATGTAATCCATAAGACTTTGTTCAGCTTCATCAAATTTCAGTCTTATTTTTGGTAGTCTCTTTAGAATGGCAGTGCTATCTTCCTAGAAGGTCCTAAGACCTTAGGAATCTCAAAGTGTATTGAAGACTGCGCATCAAAAAGCTGGTCAGGGAAGTGAGTCTATTCCACTTTTGCACTGTATTTATCTAATTTTATAACTAGAGCTGCTTTGTAACTTGCTGTCTGGATACAGCCATAAGGACTGAAGAAAGTAAGCATTTTGCATTTTTTTTCTGACTCAGCAAGACCACCTGTAGTCTTGTAAAAATACATGTATAATTTACACAGAGGGCATGAATAGTCAGTATGGACGCTGACATCCAATTCTCAAGTTTGTATGGCCACGTTACAATATTTATAGGCAGCCTGACACCAGCTTGAATTATCTAATGCTTAAACCCAAAAACTAATTAACTGTGAGGTTTAGGGCTCTGAGAGTGCAGTTTGTCTGTATAACACCCCCTAGCAGAGTCCCCTTGTGACTGGCATCTTTGGACTCCAGATTTGTAAGGAAAACAAGAGCATTGTATTTGCTACAATGAAAAATAGTAATTAATGAAATCTGAGCAGAGGAACTACTAATTATATTTCCATAATTACTACATAATTATTTTGTAGAACCCTAAAGCATTTCGTGTCCTATATTTTGATTGCAAAGAAAACACTCACTTGGTTTGTTTAGTAACTCCTGATCATGTCTCACCTTTCAATTGGATAGGGTAGGAGTAGGTTTGGACTATCCTTCCTGAATTTGAGCCCCTTTTATGATGAAGCATAGAGTTCCAACTCCCACTTTTTGTGAATGGAAATCACATGTGGGAACTACTGTAATGCCTGTATAATCTGTTCTGAAATGCCTTGCTACATGTTCAGATTAAACTGATTCTTTTATAAACATGATTAAAAACTCCACGTATTTTTGTTGGGGTTTTTTGGCCCAACTATCTCTTAACTATTATCGTACAAACTTTTCTCTAGTATAAAACACGCTTTTAATTAGTGCAATCTACTGACCAATTTGCATCAGATTTTCTATGCATCTAGTTAAGGGTCCTTTGTTACTGTTGATCAAGTATCAAATGCTTCACACAGACTACAGGAATGATAAGGATGTTTCCTCTAATAATTAAAACCTTTCCTAGCTTTTAAGCAAGAGTGATGCAGTCTTTGGTAGCCTTTTGTATTGAAGACAACTAGATCCAATAATATATAAACTGTTAAAAGTACAAATAACTCGGTGTACAAAAGCTACTAAACTTTCTTACGTGGAAGACAGACAGATCAGAGAGTATCTCTGATGGCCTCTAAAAGAAATGTTAGGAAGTAGAGGAGCTTTTACCCTTCCTCCATTTTGAGAAGTTAACTTTATTACAGTCCTGGTGCAAGTTTTTTTTCTGACTTGTAAACTGCCTAATTCTCAGAGATACTAAAAAGCTGGTTTTTCTCCTAAAAGTTGTTCATAGTACCCAACACTATAATACTCAAGTGTCATTTCCTTCCCCAGTCCCAAAAGTAGTAACCACAACAGACCCCTCACCAATGAAGAAACAGTTGGCACAAGCTTACTGAATTGGGAGCCAAGGAATATTTTCTTCCTGGTTCTAGTTCTTAGACAATATTTTCTAGTCACCATTCTTTTCCAGCAGCACCAGATCCTGACTTGAACCAGAAGAATGAAAATACTGTTTCAGAACATAACTGCACATTACTGCATCCGTAATTTAAAGCCAGAAAGAATTAAGAGAGAATTGAGCCTGCATATCCACACACAAATAGTTCATCAAGAGAGCTGAGGTCCAACAATTTAGTAAGCCTAGGCTGGCTACCTGCACTGGTATTTTTGTCCTTATCTCAGTTTTAGTCACATAATGTGTTACCTTTGCTTTTCAGTACATATGTGTGTGTGTGTGCAGATGAAGAAAGGAGAGGCACCTCCATCATTCATCTAGTTCTTAGTTTGTCTTTCAGAGAACAGCCAGTAAGCTCTTAAGCTTGTGCTCTATAACAATGAAGCTCTAAGAACATTATATAGGCAGACTTTTTTCCTAAACTGGGCACCTCCTTCCAATATCTTTGTAAATACTCAACATCTGCTTGCTTGACAGTTCCACTTGAGTTCCACCCCTGTATAAGATCTACATTCCAGGATCACATGGTTCCTGGCGTTTTTAAAAAATAATTGCCTCTGTGACCCTTGTTAGAAGGGTCTCAGAAAATCTGTATGACACATGAACACTCCAACCAAACTGAAATCAATATAGACAAATGAATACAAAGTAAGCTTTGTTATGGGCATGATCCAGCTTTTCAGAGTACAGGGGCTAGCTGTAGAAATCCATCTAAATACTTTCTTATTGTTCTTAACTTCTCAGTAACTGAAAAGAGACTGATCAGGAAGGTAAAGCAAGCTCACTACTGTTTTAACTGCATATGAGAGAATAACCCCAATAGGTAAACAATTTCCCCTGGGATAATATTCCCAACTGCCTGGTATTGGTCACTTTAACAGAAAAGTACAGTACTATGTTGACCTTCCTTAGCTGTACAAAGCAGCATAACTGCTTTATATTGTCTATTTTACAGATGTGCAACAAGCAGGCTAGAATCCTTGCATAACCTTTTCAGCAAAACTTGAAGGTGGATGTTATGGAGAAATATTCCAAACTGTACTCTGCCTTCACTTAATGAAGAGAAAAAAAATAGTCTATTCACTGATTTGAAGAGATCTTGGAATATACTCAGTGGTCAATTCTAGAAGAGTGATGAATCTTCTTACCTCTGAAAACTCATCATTAGACATTCCTGAGACAGATGTCTGAATTTTTTTGGCCACACTTCTTAAAACAGTTGATAAGAAATGACATATCAAAAATAATGATCAGAAACAGTTTTTTATAAGACGAATTTACTAAAGGATGTTAGTGGGAGAAGAACCCAGTGCCAACGCACTGTACACTGAGAAGAACCTTGCTGAAAATAAGTGCATACAGAGCAGCTCTAAGGACATCCCAGACTGTTGTCAGAACAATGGCATTTAACATGACTATTTAGGCATCTTCTGTCTACTAATCATACTGAAAGTGGTCACTAAGTCTGGTAAGTATCTTAGGTATGCCCAAGAGTTCAAGGGGAAGGTTAAGTTTTCAACCTCCAAAGACACACCAAGAAATGAAATAACTTTTGCTAGATCCATGTACATTGTCTCCCTCACCCATGAACAGAGAGAAGATGTGAGGATGTAAGTAGGCCTTACTGCACACAGTAAGGTCCTTAGCTAACACTCAAGACACAACAGATGTAGCAGCACTGCTCGACAAGATCTAAAAGCTGCACTTATTGTGCAGGTGCTTCTAGAAGGGTCAGGAGGAAGCCCACCATAATGAAACACATAATGTCTAGAGAAGCATCAGAAGAAACTAATAAGGTGTTGGGGGAAGTCAGTGAATCAGTTAGATGGCCAAGGTTATCACTTAAGCTCTAACACAAGTGTGGCAAGCATTATCGTCTTAAAAGCAGTTCTGCAAAACAGAAGTAGGAGAGAAGGCTAAGGAGCTCAATTATAACCTGCACACAGACCGTAGCCAAGACATGGATGCTTTAGTGTGCTTTCTAGAATACAGACTTGGGGGGAAAGATGTGACAACTTTTACTTAAATTGACCAATCCAGCTCATACTACAGTTTCATAAAGATCATTAATGAAAACCAAATCCTATAAATCTGAGCAAGGATCACAATGGACAGATGGGGAAGAACAAGCATTCCCCAAACCACTACTTTCTTAGTTTCCACTGTGAGATCAAGGTCACATGCTAATTCAGGTCTCTAACCATCATTCATCCATGCTGTGCTGGTTTTGGCTGGGGGAAAGAGATAATTTTCTTCACAGTGACTGGTATGGGACTGTGTTTTGGATTTGTGCTGAACACAGGGTTGATACTACAGAGGTGTTTTTGTCAGCAGCAATACACAGCACCAAGGCCTTTTCTGCTTTTCGTACTGCCATGCTGGTGAGGAGGCTAGGGGTGTGTGGGAGGCTGGGAGGGGACACATCCAGGACAGGTGATCCTAACTGACTGAAGGGATATTCCACACCATATGACACCGTGCTTAGTATATAAAGCTGGGAGGAAGAAGGAAGGAAAGTTTAGGAGTGATGGGATTTGTATTCCCAAGTAAACATCACATATGATGGAGCCCTGCTGAGCACCTGCCTGCTCATGGGAAGCAGGGAATTAATTCCTTGTTTTGCTTTGCTTTTGTGTGTGGCTTTTACTTTCCCTATTAAACTGTCTTTATTTCAACCCACAAGTTTTCTAGCTTTTACCCTTCCAATTCACCCTGATCCCTGGTGGGGAAGTGAGCAAACAGCTGTGTGGGGATTGGCTGTTGGCTGGGGTTAAACCACAACACGTTATTTTTCTCACAGCCCGGGAAAATGTCACACTACAGAATTCTCTTTCCGCTAAATTTGACTTACACTGTCCAGGAAGAGTCAACAGTTACAAGAGAGTTGACATATACAGTTACATAAGCCTAATTTGGATAGTAAAGCACACAGAGGAATGAAGAGAGGAAGGAAAAAAAATCAGTTTTAGTCCGCTTGATAAACAAAAATGAACGTTTCACTACACCAGCGATACGTTTTGTTTGGTAATTTCTACGTGTACCAATTCTTGTAAAAGACAGAACACTGGAGAATGCGGGCATCGATCCCGCTACCTCTCGCATGCTAAGCGAGCGCTCTACCATTTGAGCTAATTCCCCGCCCCGTAGGAGCCCTCCGGGATCACAGGGCTCCGACTTTCCCCCTGCATTGAAAACTGCAGTTCCACACCTACAATGCTGTTGTTTTCTCTCCTGCTCTGGCCTCTCCGTTCACGAAGGAAAACACATATCCAACATCGATTCCGAAACAAATGTCAATTTCCAACATTTCATTTTGCATTTCCAAGTAGTACGAAACATGGCAAACCAGAAAAGATATGTTTTGCCAGGTATATTTAAAAAGAAAAAAAGCTTACGACATAACACTTTCGAGAGAAAGTACGTTATTGTATTTGGTTTTCTCGCTGCAAAGTCTGGATTTCTGTGTTGGTTTTTTTTTTTAAATTTACGCAGTGAAGGTTTTCAACAACAAAGAAAAGACAATGTGGAGAATGCGGGCATCGATCCCGCTACCTCTCGCATGCTAAGCGAGCGCTCTACCATTTGAGCTAATTCCCCCCTGGAGAGATGCGCTCTTCTGCAACTATAGAGTTTAATAGCTACAAATGCAAGCTGCCTGCTTTTCACTTACTTTGCTCTTTTACCGCGGGTAGTAGCCCCAGGGCAGCCATTCAGAATACTTAGATACTATTTGACCTTGAGCTTGTCGGGTTTTGCCCAAGATGACAACAAAAGTAACGCGACACGGCAGAGCAATGTGATAAGGCGCTTCATTCTAACTCGCACGACAAACCCATGCCCTGCAGTCTTTCAGTGCCACCCGACTCACACTGAATTTATCCTTCTACACTGGGAAGTGAGGGAAGTTACACCACAAACCTGATTAATTTAGCTTGTATCAGTTTACATTAGTATTAACAACGAGATGCATCAAAGTGATCTGTGTTAAATAAAAGTATGTCAACACAAAGCCTTCACAGCTGAAATACCCCAAGAAAATTTTTTTAAATGGAATTAAGAAAGCCTGGTAATTTTAAGACATGTAAGTAAGGGAGCTCTCCCAACCGAATTAAGAAATTAGAACCATCTTACCAATTTTAGGAGCTCACAAAAAATTCAAGATCACAAAGCAGTGGGCTGTCAGTTCTACGAAATGCACGTTCTAATCACAGAAAATAGTACAATTGCAAAGGTCTTTCCTCACCCTGATCTGACTTTGGCACTAAATAAACTGTTTTTCTGTGAACTGGATGGGTGAAGCTTTAAGCCTGTTCAGTGGCAGCAGAGGGAGATATGCTGGTGAAAAACAGGGAGATGTAATCTTCCATTTACATAATGACCCAAACTGCACAGAGTAGATAAAGAAAACTGTGCATTGAGCTGAACAGGATATGGGAGAGATTCCAGCCACAGGCGTGCAGTGGGCCACCCGTGGGCCTAAGATATGTATGTGCCTGTGAGAAGGACTAAAACTGTTTTTGTAATTTGCTTTTCCTAACAAGTTTATTCAAGTGAGGTAGATAAAGTTAGTAACAATACACTGCAAGAAATTCTAAGAACAAATTTTTATTTTTGTTGTGTAGAGACTGAGGTAAGGCAGGAGAATATTTGAATTCTGGGAGAATGTTTGCAGCAATGCTGTGGTTTTAGTTGCACATATTGGCCTGAATCTGGATTGTGATAGATTTGAAATATTACCTTACTTAGGATAAGTTGTAACTACCTGATCCTCAATTGTATTTTGAGTGCATGATGTCATCCAGTAAGTTAAATTCATTAGGGAAAACCACAAGCACATGTATTGTGGGATTACTGCACACACCTTAGTTTACTAGCATAATTTATTCCTCTGCATTTAAACAGGGTGTATCAGTGTATCCACTCTCACTGTAAACTACTTTTTTTTCTTTAAATCTAGAAATTATTCTTTGATTTAATAGCCTGAGAATAGCGCTTCACCAAGCGCTTCTTACTGAGAAGTCAGTTGAGTACACATGATTTTTTATATTTCTGAAATGTTCTTAGTAACCCCATGTATAAGATGCAATACTATTTTGATAGAATCGTCAAAGTCAAGACATAAAGGTAGAAAGACCTAGAATATAACATAGGAATATATAAATTAATTATTTATCTCTACAAACTATGAAATACTAACTTTTAAACTGTTGCATTTATTGTTTATAAACAACATAAATAATAAATGTAAACAATTTAATTTAAATTGGTTTTAGAGAATAAAGTTGGAAAAGGAACTAAAGACTTGAAAACAAAGAGAAGAAAAATCTCACCATACTTCAGTGACTTAGGAGTAGACGTTCTAGATTTATAAATTTTTTTATTATTGCATTGTAAGAGATGTAAAAAAAAAAATAGTTCTCTCTCCTTCCTGAATAAACTCTAGAGGAAGCATTCGGGAAAGCAAGTTGTTTTATCACAGTAACAGAAAACGCTTCTTATTTGTCAAGTGAATAGTCTGACCCTTCAGCTATCAGGCTTTCATGGTTCAGTGTAATTACACAAGCAGACTGACTCAACAAAAGAACACTGGCTAAGGCAGCCAACCTATGATTCAGCAGGACCTCATCCACTCGCGCACTTCCGAGCGTGGGGAATTAGCTCAAATGGTAGAGCGCTCGCTTAGCATGCGAGAGGTAGCGGGATCGATGCCCGCATTCTCCAGTGTTTTGNTACTATTTTGATAGAATCGTCAAAGTCAAGACATAAAGGTAGAAATACCTAGAATATAACATAGGAATATATAAATTAATTATTTATCTCTACAAACTATGAAATACTAACTTTTAAACTGTTGCATTTATTGTTTATAAACAACATAAATAATAAATGTAAACAATTTAATTTAAATTGGTTTTAGAGAATAAAGTTGGAAAAGGAACTAAAGACTTGAAAACAAAGAGAAGAAAAATCTCACCATACTTCAGTGACTTAGGAGTAGACGTTCTAGATTTATAAATTTTTTTATTATTGCATTGTAAGAGATGTAAAAAAAAAAATAGTTCTCTCTCCTTCCTGAATAAACTCTAGAGGAAGCATTCGGGAAAGCAAGTTGTTTTATCACAGTAACAGAAAACGCTTCTTATTTGTCAAGTGAATAGTCTGACCCTTCAGCTATCAGGCTTTCATGGTTCAGTGTAATTACACAAGCAGACTGACTCAACAAAACAACACTGGCTAAGGCAGCCAACCTGTGATTCAGCAGGACCTCATCCAGTCGTGCACTTCCGGGCGTGGGGAATTAGCTCAAATGGTAGAGCGCTCGCTTAGCATGCGAGAGGTAGCGGGATCGATGCCCGCATTCTCCAGCGTTTTGACCGACTGCAGCGCTCGGGTAGTCTGTAAGATTTTCTTGCAGAAACTGTTCCGGTACGTAAAAGAAAATCTACAGCTGGTAGTAACACAAACCGTGTCATGCGGTAAATAAAACTGGAGGAGAAATGTCAATTATTAGCAAGGAGGTTACACATGTCCTGCACAAATGCATCCACTACTAAACCTGTAATGCGCGGCGGGATTCACTTCTGTCCTCTATGACTGCATTCAGCTTTAACGTGAATTTTAATTATACGGAAAGTTAGTTAAATTGTCCGTGATAAAATGTAACGTCTATAATCTCATCTCTATAGCCACTAGCCTCCCCCGCTACCTCACACCCGTTGCAGCTACGATGGGCAAGGCACACTTGTTCCTAACCCGAGTTTCAAGGGACATTCAGTCTCTGGCAGTTTCACTCAATTTCTTCCTCAAACCACGATAAGAAAATAACCCGCACTTAAAAAAAAAAAAAAAAAGTTTAGCTCTGATAGGCTTAAAGAACTTAAATATCTCCTATTGTGCATATGCTACTTAAAACTGATTCATTCCAATCCCTACAAAACTGCTACAAGAAAATGCATCTTAATTTAAAATAGCCTCACAATATAAGGCAGTGGGGTGCTGTGCTGAAAGACACCTTAATTTTCGATGAAATGGAAGCTTGCAAGCCTCTCTTTTCCAAAGCAGCAAAAAAAAAAAAATCAAAAAAAAAAAATCTGGTGGTAACTGAATAAAACTATTCCCAGAACTGGCGAGAAGTAATTGCGAGTAATAAATGGAGAATGCGGGCATCGATCCCGCTACCTCTCGCATGCTAAGCGAGCGCTCTACCATTTGAGCTAATTCCCCGGATGTTCGCTGCTTCTCTTTGCTGACTATTCCTACTTTCGCTTTTCCAAGTGACGTGCTAACACTCTACAACACAGCGAAATTTGATCCGCTGTCTCAAGCACCAGCAAGACCCCCTCTCCAGAATCACAGGAGCTGGGCAGTCGGAGCCTTTCTGATCCCCTGCCGAAGTTCCTGGTAGGCAGTAACAGAACGCAAACTTCCAGTGAAACGCAGAAACAATTAGGTCTTCCTTAAAGTGCACTGCTTTTAACGGTCCTAGTGGGAATTTTGCCTAGCGTGAAATCTGGACTCCTTGAAGTAACAGCACGTGCTTTATTCAGCTGAGCTGCATCTGGATACCATACGGGCTGTGTTTCCAGGCAAACAATTACTACTGCTAAGAGAAATCTGGATATATTTAAACAGCGCATTTTTCTAAAACAGATTTTTCATATTCGTAATCCCTAGGTGGAAGACAATCAGCCAAAGGACCCGACCCATCTCCATATTTTACAATGTAATACAGATATGAAAGAATAGGTAGAGTTATTCCAGTTCTTTCTCTTGTGGCAATAGAGTCTGGGCTCATGTTATAACAAAGTAATAGTTTATATTACTAATTTACATCTCTCAGGAATTTCTAAGCTGTGCATTTATCACTAGCTAGACATGCACACTCACACATACCTGTAAAAATCAAGAATACACAATTAAATATAAAACAAATAATGAAACAGCAGTGAAAAATTCTGTTCAATGGTTTGGTTTCAGCAAAAAAGTAAGAGAGAGTTGTGAGCATTTACTACACTTACAATATAAAATAATTGGCCTTTCTGAAAAAAAAAAA
>VYZS01074943.1:0-35095 GCA_013400695.1 Neodrepanis coruscans
TCCCCTTGGAGATGCACTGGTCCTGTAAACAGCCCACATTTTTTCCCCTCTCAGTACTATCTTGTTCTGTGAATGGAAACCGAATGGAAAGAGACCAAAAAAAAATGCATAAATGCATAAATGTGTGTGCGTGTATGTGTATATATATATATATACATATAAACACTGTTTTTAAGTGTTCATTTGCTGCCTTTGGATGCTCACAGGCATGAAGCATGAATAGCATCAGAGCATTCAAAAGCAGCAAGTGACCACTCAAAGACAGAAAGTTTTTTATTGTTCCTCTCTTCCTTCCTCCACAATAAATTGTGAAATAAGAAGTGTCTGCATGCTTGCAGTCATGAGGCCCAAGACTTGAACTGGAGCAGGGAGAACAGATTTCACCTTCAGGCTCCTGAGGTGCCAGCAAACAGAAAGAATAACATAATACAGGTAACAGTTATCTCTGCAATTCCACCTTCCCAAATTTACTTTGTTTCTAACAAATGCTCTCAATCTAAGGGTGATAATGGAAAAAAATATAATTTTAAAACTAATTTAACAAAAAATACTGTAATAAAAATGTCAAAAGGGAAACCAACATTCTAGTGAAAGGGGAAATGTGAGTCAATAATTGTACTGGGTTTTTTTAAAAAATCCATATGTAACGATGGAGCGACAGCCAACAGAAGAGGAATCTGGCAGGATAAATGGCTTCTCCTGCCTCTGAAACAAGAACTTGTGGGTATTTTCAGGGTGGGGGACTAGTAAACTTTTAAGCTATGGTATTGGAATGTGTCTTCCAACAGTATAATTAAGGAGCAAATAGTAGTCTCATACTGTAGAGAAACCACTTGTCTCATTTACCTTAAAACAATGAGTGAGGAGGGAAAAGGAATGAATCTCTTGAAAGACGCTTTGATTTTCCTATTAAAAATCGTACATCTATGATTTACCCATATCTATGTAAACTTTGCTTTTACAAAGCGTGGTTCATATCTTAATAGGGAAGGGATGCTTGTGTGGACCACCTGTTTGCTCTTCATGGTCAGAGTTTTTTTATGGAAAGCACATTGATTTCATGAAAAGTAATGTCAAAAGCTTAGTAATGGAACATGACATCAGAGTTAAAAAAAAGAGTTTGTGACTGTCTGTGGACTACTGCTACTATAGAGACCATGTATGGGTGGTACATCACAGTTGGAAAATCACCCTGCAACTCCATCCCTCAAACTACTTGGAAGATGCAAAGGGAGGTAGCAACGTGACCTTTATAAGTAGCTGAGTTATGCTCGATTTTTTTTTTTCTTGTGGCTTGGATATGGAGAAGCATAGACAGCCTTTGTGACTTTGAAAACTTTAACGGAAATGAAACAGGAAGCCAGATCCTTTCACAGCTTGTTGATCTGTGAAGGCAAACTGAGTCTGTAGAGACTCATTTTCTAGCCCCAGCAAAAGAACTCGGGGAGAGAAATCCAGCTGGAGGGATACTCTGGAGAGGAGATGCAGAAGCAAAATGACAGAAAGGCAATTAAGAACAGAGATCAGTTCACTGAGCAAGAAAAGCAAAGTAGAGTTAACAACTCGAGGAGAAGTGTCGGTAAGTTCATACAGCTGTGCTCTAAACTTTGGCATGTCAATAAGCTGGAAAAAACAGCTAGGTAAAAATCCTGTGCTGCTGATCGCAGCTGCATGGGTACTACTTTTACCTATGTGTCAAGCTCCCTGACCTTAGTAGTAATAATAAATTATGATAAACAAGAAAATGGTTCTTGACTGTTAAAAATGGACTTGAAAAACTGAAGAAGGAAGCTCTTACCAGTTTTGTACCTAGGTTTCCTGCTTTTACTGGGCTGGATGCTGCTGCCTTTGTCTCGACATTCCTTTTGAAGTTTGGGCCATGGTTATAATCCTGCTTCTCACCTGCAGATGGGAGCAAGAACAGAGCAGTTGCTTTGGCTGCTGATTTGTGGGTTTAAACAGACACAGTTAAAATGTCTTCACACTTGCTTAGCATGGTTTTCAGTATAAGCTTTTGCTATGGAAAAGCTAAGCTATGCAATCTCAAGTGAGTACAAGCAGAAGGAGATAGTTGCAGTCAGGGTTCCAGCTTGGAGATGCCATGACCTGCAAAAAAAACTGGAGGTTCATGTTATGGAAAAGTTCATGATGCACCCCTAAAGGAAGAAAACATCATAAATATCCCTAAGCAGTAGAAGTTTGCCATCAGCACATAGCCTTATTGGATTATCACAAACATGTGCAAAATGCCACGACCAGAAAGTATGGAGGAAGAGATTCAAACTTAGCCTGCTTCCAGGCTGAGCTCTCTGGGGCTGTCTTTTGCCCCCATGGAACTGCTGCCTACTTAGAGGCAAAGCAGAGAATGCATTATTTCTGCAGAAACATGTTGAATACATGTTCTATGTAAGGCCTTCTCTAGCTCCTTACATTGTTCTATTGGAGCAAGTCCAGAGGAGAGCCACAAAGTTGATAAGAGCATCTTCCCTATAAAGACAGTCTGAGAAAGCTGGGGCTGTTTAGCCTGAAAAAGAGAAGGTTGTGTGTAGACCCCATAGCAACCTTCTAGTATCTGAAGGAGACCTATCTGAGGGAAGCCAAAGAAGGACTCTTCATCAGGAACTGTAGTGATAGGACAAGGAGTAATGGGTACAAACTGAAAGAGGGGGAGTTTAGGTTAGATATCAGAAAGAAATTCTTTACTCTGAGGGTGGTGAGACACTGGAACAGGTTGCCCAGGGAGGTTGTGGGTGCCCCAAACCTGGCAGTGTTCAAAGCCGGGTTGGATGAGACAACCTGATCTAGATCCCTGATTAGCAGGGAGGTGTCCCTGCTAATGGCAGAAGAGGTTGGGACTAGTTTATTTTTAAGGTCTCTTCCAGCCCTCAACACTATGATTCTCTGAGATATTTTGGAAAAGTTGACACTTTCTGAAGCTTTCTGAACCCTTGTGGCAGCATGTTTCCAATTCTGCAGTTTGTAAAAGAAACTGCCTTCCACTTAGCTGTGATTTCCCTGCCTACCCTTGATCCTGGCTCAGACCTGGATCTTCCTTGCCATCTCTATGGCTGTCATAACTCTTACTAAGCTGACAGGAACAGCAAACACAGGGCAGTCCAACACAGAGCGTAAGAAGCCTCTGTTACCTGAACGAGTCTCACAGTGTTGTCTGCATCTGAGGCCAAGGAGAGAGGCAGGTAGAGGCTGTCCTGTCTCATTGCCTTGCAAGGAAGAGAGACAACATTCTCCTTGCGAAACCTACAAATGGAAAAAGGTCATAAATATTTCTTCCTAAGTGACTTAGAGAGGAGGTCCAGAAAGAGCTTAAGGAGGAAGAAAAGGCACAATGGAAAGTGTTAGTTAAAAAATTATCCCAAAAGGCCTGTCTGCACAAGGAAATCACCTATTAAATCCTAAGATATTAACAGGTTAAGAGAGGGCAGAAATAGGCAAACCTGGATTTGGCTGGAATGCTAAACCATTCAGTGGCACCAAGACTGGCCTGGCCAAGGCAAGGAAAAAGCTGGAAAGGGAAGCTGAAGTATATGATAGCTGCAGACAATATGTGGCTCAGAAATAAATCCCATGTAGCTTGGATCCCTTGCAGGTGAGTGCCATGTGAGCTACATCCTGACAGCATCTCTCTTAGCAGCAGCTCCTGAGACACAGATATGTTAAAATAAAAATTGTGTGTCCAAACAGAAAGCACTGGGTAGCTGATGCTGCAAAGGCACAGAAGTAGCACTTTTAGAATATTCCAAATGGATTTTTTGATGGACCAGCACACAATGCTACACAACTGACAGCTTTAGGCCTCTTAAATCAACTATTTAGTTTTGCCATTTTTAGCTGATTTGTAATCCTAGATTTTCCTTTAGTCAGCTATATGTGTTCATGGCCCTCTGTGAGTGCTTGTATTTAGCAGTTTTTGCCTATTTTGTTTCTTACCTGGATTAACTGAGGTGGAGGGAGAAACAATCTGATATTCATACCGGGCAGTACAAATCTCTTCACTGTTTCATGTAAAGTCTTGCTTTTTGATCTTCAACCATTTTAATACCTTGTGATATTTTGGACAGAAACCACAAACGAACCCAAACAAAACTCAATAACAAAAGACTCTGTAAGTTTGTCTTAGCTCTGTGCTTGTAACTCTGTAAAAGATTTAAGGCTTTGTTCAGACCATTGCAATTCCTTTCTGTTTTTCCTGCAATGTTCCCAGTGTGATGGAAGGAAACTGTTCATTAATGTGTAATCAGAAAAGAAAGTACAGCAGTCTATGCAAATTCTTTACATACAGCTGGGAGAAATGACATATAAAAGACAGGGTTTTTTTAGGGATAAGGGAAGAGCCGGGATCCGTTATCGCACGCAGCCTACGGGACGCCTCAAGTCCCCAGCACCTCCGCCAGCGGCAGCGCCGCGGGGCCAAGCCCAGTTGGAGGAGCTGGGCGGCCCAGCCAGATCCCCGCCCCGGGCGGTGCCGCCGCTGCATTTGTAGCCGGGATTTGATGGCCGGGGGCGGCGCAGGCGGAGGAGCGGGTGAGGTGCGGCGGGGTTGTGGGAGGCCGGCGGAGGGTCCCTTAGGGTCCCCGAAGCCGCGGCGAGGGTTTGGCTTTATTTGTTGTTCCTTATTTTTTCAGTTTTATTTTCCACTTGATTCTTTTGGGGCTGTTTTCCCCAAGTGGCTATACGCGGAAAGCTGCTCCAAAGGTCTTGGCGGCGGGACCACCTCGGGCATGCCCCTCGCCCCTGCCCTGCTGGGTCTGGGGGCTGCGGGCACCGCATGGGGAGAGACCGGCCGCGGGTCTGCGGGGGGAAGTCCTGGGTGTGCGAGGTGGGTCTGACTTTCCATGGGAAACTGGTGTATCCCGAGTGCGGAATTAATGCTGTTAGCGCTGACCTGCGCGGAGATCGATCTGCCTGTGAAAAACAGCGCGTACCGGTTTCACATCGGGTGTTCGTCCGTGGTTTGGCTGTTTGGTTGGGAGTTTTAATTTATTTTTATTTTCCTTACTGTGAGAAATATGAATTTAGTTTTCCAGACTGGCTTGTATTCCTATCAGAGAGCGAACTTTTAGGAAAAGGGGGATCGTAAATGCGGTCGTGATTCAGAAGGACTCGCTTAGATGGACACGCTTCTCTCCTGGCCTGCCTGCCTGCCAGCTGCAGGTGGTCCTCGGCATCAGGCATGGGCAGAACATGAGTCAGCAGTGTGCCCAGGTGGCCAGGAAGGTCAATCGCACCCTGGCCTATGTCAGCAATAGTGTGGCCAGCAGGACCAGGGAAGTGACTGGCTACAGCTCCAATCCTGTGTTCAGTTCTGAGCCCCTTGCTACAGGAAAGATATTGAGATGCTGGACTGTGTCCAGAGAAGGGCAACGGAATTGGTAAAGGGATTGGAGCACAGGTCTGTTGAGGAGCCCCTGAGGGAGCTGGAGTTGTTTAGCCTGGAGAAAAGGAGGCTTGGGAGACCTTATCACTCTCTACAACTACCTGAAAGGAGGCTGAAGGGTGGAGCTCCATCTCTACTCCCAGGTAACAAGCAATAGGACAAAAGACTCAAGTCATACAAGGGGAGTTTTAGATATCAGAAAAAATTTCTTCACTGAAAGTGTGTTCAGGCATTGGAACAGGTCGTACAGGGAAATGGGGCTGTCACCATCCCTGGAAATACTTAAAGAATGTGTAGATGTGGCACTTGGGGATATGGTTTAGGGGTGGATACAGCAGTGCTGGTCTAACAAACTCAATTGTAAAGTTCTTTTCCAACCCAAATGATTCTGTGATTCTATGATCTCTCAGGTCACTGGGAAGTGGTCTTTTAGATTGGAGGTACCACGTACTGCCAGCTTGCTTTTCTGCTGTACATTCTATGATACATTTCTGGTTTGATGGTTACTGATCCAGCTCTCATTTTGCACTGCCTTTTGTACTAAACCAACTCGTTTTCTTTTTAAGGAGCTGTACAGGTTGTATTCAACTTATACTTTCATTTTCTGCAATGCAGAAAGAACCAGATTTCTGTGGTATTTAGTGAGTGAGTTTAAGTTAGCATACTGCTTACTGCTCCATTGTTAATATACACGAGGACCGTTATTTCCACTTCCGTCCTTTGGCCACTCCAGTTTCTGCAAGTGATGAAACAAAGAGGCAAACTGTGAAAGAGGAAGAAATGATAGGCTCAGAAAACTACTTTGTAGTCACCGAAGTTTATTCCTTTAAGAATTTAATTTAATTCTGTACTAGTGGACAAATAATTTAATTAGAAATTGAAGAGGTCTCCATACAGTAAGAGGAAAAGATACCATTTTGCATATCTATACAAAACATTACCAGATGAAGGGTGTTAGAACTGATTTTGAAGGGCAAAAGCAGCATGAAAATTATAGTCAGCATCTAGGTGTTTTTATGCATAAGTGTCTGTATTTGGAATTCTGAAAAAAATATTTCATTTTTGTTTTTCTGGGATTGTTTGCAACTTTTGAATGTAAGGTTTTTTTCATTTTGTTTAACTGTTTGAAACGTGTTGCCTGCCTAGATGGTGTTCATTCCACATTCAGCATCAGGACTTTTTGTCCGCATTGTTTTTAGATATAGCTTTCAGGTTGAATCCTCACATCCTATTGACCAAGGATAAAACAACAAATGTTAAAGGGTTTTTCAACAACGTATGCAGTTTTTCTTGATCTTATGTTTGAAAATGGTTGACCTTGCATGGTTACCCAGGCAAATGAGTTTGAGATTTCAGAAATACCTCTGCTGCACCTCCTGACCCTATGCAGCTGAACTGTGGGAGACACAGTGCCAGAATGTCCTAGGGGAGGCAAATATAATTTAGTTATTTTGAAAACACAGGGAATAATCAGAGCTCAGGAGTTAAAAGGTTATATAATTATGTTCCTTTACATTACACTTGCATAACAAAATTTGTGTGGGATTAGAATGGCATGAAGTTTACCTTAACTTTTGTTTTAGGCTGTGAAATCATTTTTTTTAATTACCATTGGACCACATAAGTCATATTCTAATACCATTTTTATTCAGGTAATCTGACTTCTAAAAAAGTTAAAGTACTCTTTAAAATCAAACATTACTTTGAGTTGCTCTCTGACATCTGACCCTGAATCACTTCAGGATCTGTTTTCTGCTTTGAGGGAATTTGAGAAGGCACGGTGAACACACAACATCCTATTTGCACTCCTGAGGTGATTCAGCTGGTGTGGTGCTGGCATGTAGCATCAACAGGGAACTTTGCCCATGCGCTTGGTTGCTGGGTTTCCCAGCATAGCAAACACCAGTTCCTCAGTATATAGTTGCGGTGCTGTAGATCAGACACAATAATGTACCTTTCAGAAAGACAGAGAAATAGGTATTTGTTAATGAAAATGTCAGCATTTCATGATAGAAAACAGAACTTGTGTACTTCAGCCACAGCAATAAAAAAGCAGTCACTGACAGTTTTAAGAAGCGAGTTTGTCACTAGGGATCTTGCAGCAATTCTGAGGCATTAGAGGGATTTTAATTTGTATATTACAGAATTTGGTTTGATGGAAAGTTGTTGTTTTTTTTTTCCCATGAACAGTGTAACTAATGGTTGGGCTATTTGTTGCCTGATAACAGAAAAGCATGTAAAAGTTGTGCCCCAGTAAAAGTGAGGACAAAAAGTAAATAAGGATACTATTTTCCACTACAGTTTTTTCACTGCTGAGGAGTGATACTGTACATTTTTTGCATCCTCAAGATCCAAACTCCAATGCTTGGGATTTCTCTGTAGCCTGTGGGAAGGTGCTGGAAGCTCCTGACAGAGAGAGGAGGTGTGTCTCTCGCTCCTGTCTCCATATCACCAGTGGGGACAGATGCCACTGACACTATGTACCCATATAGAGGGATGTGGCAAGCAAGGCAACTTGTGCTGCCTATACTTTTCTTTCAACAAACATTTCTCTGAGGAGAAGGCTGTAGACTGAGCAGAAGACTTGTGTTACCTTATTTGAGCCATATTGTGTGAAGGTGGAAGGCTAAAAATATGGGATGATGTGGCTGTATATGCTCAGTCTCTAGTTATTTCACTACTTTTACATGTGGTCTTCAGCAAGACTCTGTCTCATATTCCTTGTCCGTAGTATGTTGCTGAGGTTTTCCACATATTTTGAGTGCTTAGCATTTACCTCAGGGCAGGGTAGTCATGTTGGGTAAATGATGCTATTAGAGTGGAAATTGTGTACCTTAGCATCAAACTAGTCCCTTGATAAGATGTGGTGTGCATGAGGTTTTGACTGTCATCAAACCTGGCCTTGCATCTGTGCAGCAAAGAAGCATCAAGACAAGGTGCTTGGCACTGCCCTCAGGTCAGCTGCCATCAGGGAAATCACATAATCATAGAATGGTTTGGGTTGGAAAGGACCTTACAGATCATCTAGTTCTAATGCCCCTGTCATATGCAGGGACACCTTCCACTAGACCTGATTGCTCAAAGTCCCATCCAACCCAGCTTCTCTGGGCTCACCACCATCACTGAATAGAATTTCTCCCTAATATCTAATCTAAACCTGCCCTCATTCAGCCTTTTTAGTTCCCCCTTGTCCTGTCACTACATACCCTTGTAAAAAGTCCCTCTCCAGCTTTCTTGTAGGCTGCTTTAGGTAATGGAATGTGCTGTAAGGTCTCCTAGGAGCCTTCTGTTCTCCAGACTGAAAAACCTCAGCTCTCTTAGCTTGTCCTCATGGCAGAGGTGTTTTAGCCCCCTAAATATTTTCACGGTCTCCTCTGTGGACGTTGCACCATTAGGTCCACATAATTATTATGTTGGGGGCCCCAGATCTGGATGCCATACTGCAGGTGGGGCTCTCACAAGAGTGGAGTAGAGAGGTAGAATCACCTCCCTTAAAGTGTTAGCAAGGTATTAGTTGCTGAGCTTGTGCAAAATCAGTCTTTCTGCAAACTTGAAATACTTGGTTCAGGTCTGTATGACAAAGAGAAGCCCTACTTGTTTTGCACTGAGCTCACCACCACAGCTTTATGTGCCTGTCATATTTGTCTTGGAGCAACCTGGGGCTGTGTTCAGTGTCCTTCTAATTCTGATTTCATTTTGTCATTTCCTGTGCATGAATTTCAGCTGAATTTAAGGCTGAAGCCTTAAAAATAGGGGATTCCATATTAATGTAGAACTTTAAAACATTATACTGTCAGGTTCCATGGTAGAAACTATCCAGTTCTATATATTTCATTTTCTTAGTTGACAAGTGAAAGTAAGTTGTGCCTCTGCCAAATGCCAGCCCATCAAGCAGAGCTCAGTATGCAGAGTTACACGTAACCATATTCTACAGAACTGCATGGTTTGTATTTTATGTAGACCTTGCCGTGTAACTGTCCAGCTTTTAGACAATTCATGCAAAGGCAGAGATGTCAAGGAGTTGTGGTCTCTTGGTCCCTGCAACTGATGTCTAAAGTGCTTGAAACTTCCCTTGCATCCCAATGTCTGTAACAATATCAACTGTGCATTAGCAATAATAATAATGATGGTGATGATAATATTAACATTAACATTGATGATGATGATAATAATAATAATAGTGTTTTTACAAGCAGAGAGCTTCCACACAGAATATTCTAGGTTCTAAATAATTTTTTTTTTAATGTTTATATTAACTATGACTTTAGTATCACACTGAGTGATAGTAACTGAAATTTAAGTTCTCTTAGTGCAGTCAGTTTTACCTTTCAATGTGCCCTTTTTTGCTTAAGATTTTAGGCAAGAAGTGCCTGGTAACGCACTCTCACAAAAAGGCAGAGGACTCCTGTGTGCTTGAACTAATTGAAATATGCCTGTTTTAAATTGTTGCTCTTTAAATGAGAAAAGAGAGCAGGGTTTAAACACCACAGCTGCTTCCATACAAACAGCATGACCTCTGCAGAATAAAGGTACTGTTTTGACTTACGTCAGATTCGACATTGAGAGGCAGGGGGAAAGAGATGTGAGACCAATTTCTGTCATTTGTGTTCAGAGTGATTGCTTGAATATTTTGCTTTCTGTGGCCTTGCTTTCTGCTTCTAGTCTGTCTTGGAAGGAGGGCAAGACACAGGTAAAAGTCCCAAGCAAACCAGTAACTGTTGAAATAACCTCTGCACATAAGTACTGAGAAAGCAGCTTTGTGATCTGATGCACCCCTGAGAGATATGAATTATTTGTGGTTACTAATCATAAATTATTTGTGATTATTAACCCACGTGAAGAATACACAGCTCTGCATAGCCTGCACACAGAGTTGGGTATGGTTTTGGAGAGAAACATAAAATCTGTGTTGGGTGCAGCAGTCAGACCCTGTATGGAGATGGGAATGATGAGCGACATGGATGCAGCTTGTGAGAGGGGGCTGGCCTTCTACTTAGTAAACAAGCTCAGAAGAGTTGATTTTTTTTAATTTGTCGTGGGTTACTTGATCGTGCTGTTTGCCTGGCTGTCATTTGGGATAACTTTTATGAACAGGTAGAAACTTACATCTCCATGTACTGCCCTGCGGTGTGTGCTTGCTGAGCGGACTGGCATTTCTTGTGCTTTCTCCACGGGGTTACAACACTTTAGCAAAGGATACCTCTAGGTGTCAAACTGCTGTTTAGGAATAAGCTGGCTGGTGACAACTGAGATGCCATAGAGTCACCCAGGGCTGTCCAGCAGGAGTTGTATCTCAGGAGCATTGCCAATGGAAGTCAGTAAGCAGCTCACTTCCTCTATGCTGCTTGGTCTTTCCCACATGGCTGTCTGTTGGAATTCCCTCTTTCTCAATCCAGGTGCCTTTCATCCCTCTGCATGTGCAGCTGGGGGCTCCTCTGCTTTGCCACTTGCATCCCTCCTCTGGTGCTGACATGGTGGCCAATGCCATGGGTTGTGCTGGTCACAGAGCCTTCATTTGTAGTGACAGGTAGCAGGCTCATAAAACTCCTGCCCTTCTGGGGTGGCACTGAGCCTGGAGCCTACACTGTGAGAGGATCAGGCCTGCATCCACGTAGGGCCAGGGGCACTTCCTGCACTGGGGAACCCCTGGGAGGGAGCAGCTGCCACTGGACCTCTACCTAGAGAGACCAGAAGAGATGTTGCCATTGGTATCATCAGCCTCCTGAGCATTTTATGACTGCATCCTTGGAGGGTTGGGTGGTAAGTCTTATGCTGTCTAGCAAACAAGATTTAAAAAAAGGAGGAGGAAAATAATTGCTATTGACAAGTAAGGCTTCTACTTTTTTTGCCCCATAACCAAGCTTTAGTTATCTAGACATATCAACATAAAAAAACAGAGGTATTTATACCTGTCAGCTTGGCTTAAGTGTAAGATGTTCATGAGGAAAGTATTTCCTTTACTCTGTTAGTTTGGATTCACCATAGCAAAAAATAAAAAAAAAAGGAAAAGAAAAGCATTTTAAGGATTGTATTTGAGAGCAGATTAATTCAGAAGCAAACATGAGCAGCATTAGGGATGACTCAACATGCAATTCCACAGCAAGCACAATAAGAATTCTTAGAGCAGGCTTCCTTCAAATAATCGATTTTCTGTGTTTACATAAGCTGTTTGAAGTCTACAGGCATTAAACAGCAATTCTGAATGAGAACAGATTTTTTTTCCACATTAAGAAAAATACAGTAGCAGAGATTTCAGAGGCTCCTTCTTTAAAAGGAGGATTTTTAATTTTTTTTTTTTTTTTTTNGAAGGTGTCTTTATTTTACTTTTTTTTTTTTTTTTTTTTTACTTAGGAATAAGAGTTTTAGAGAGTTACATGGTTTTTATGGCATGAAATCTTCTTAATGTATTGGTCCAGTATTCTGGACTGTGAATTCTCAGAAGGTATCTCTTATGTTTTTTCTTACTTAAATGGAGTGTGGCTGAGCATTTTTCACCTAAAGGTCCTGGACAAAGCCCCCTGTGCCTTAAAAAGGAATCTGAATTATACAGGAAAGCAAGAAATGAACTTTCCTTTTGTTCTCACAGGCATTTGTAGAGAGGAAAATGGTATGTGCAGGCTTGGGCATGCATTAATATCTTGATTATATAGGTGAAATTGGTTTTGTAAAGGTTACTGTAGTAGGGTGTATTTAGATAATCACACAGTAGGTAAGAACACAGTATGGTTGCTGCTGCACAGTAGGAATAAGTAAGTGTAGGAATAAGTAGGAATAAGTAACTGGATAGGGACATTAGCACCTGGAGTTTGTGTCTGAAGGGGATCTGAGGAAGGCTTCCAGCCTTTACTTTCTGTTTTTTTTCTGAAAGAAGACTGAGGGAGCTGAGAGAGCACTTAGGACTCCTATGCAGGACAGCTGAGTAAATAAAACCTTTCTTGGAAGTGATGGACCTTGGTGCTACCAAAACTGTTTGATTTTGTAGATAATTATGTGATTTTTGTTATGGTTTGGTGCTGGGATTCTGTTTTGTTATTTTTTAGAGTAGAAGTTGAGATCTGATCAGCAAACATAGTTGAACTTTTGATGAGTCACTGATGATTACCATCTTTGCTTGTGAATTATTCTCTTATTATGCCAAGGAGAGATCGTCATCTCTAGTCTTTTGTTAGAACAGGTGAAGTTTTGCTTAACAAGTTGACATTGCTTTGCTCTGTAAAGGAAGGGGTTCGTAATGAAATAGTTGTTGAATTAAGCAGTGCTTCCCACATCTCTTGGTATGTGTTTGATCTGTTTAAGTATTTTTTAATTTTATTTGGTGTGGCACTGATAATAAACTGGGAAATTAAAGAATTTGTCATCTCTTGGCACCACTTAAAAAGGCAGATTTCTTTCTTCTAAGATACTATGTGATGTATGCTCTTGTAGGTATTGAATTTGTACAATAGCTTTTTTTGTGTCTCCCTTTTCATTCAGTTGAGGTGTGTGTGGACATGTGCATCAAGCTGGTGACTGCCCTCTAAGGGTTAGTTTTCTTGTTTTCTCTTAGCCTGCTGTATAACATACCTTGGTACTGATAGTATATAATCTGGGAAAAAAGCAATATGAAACTGTGAAAAGAACTCTGCAGGCACACATTGAACATGGAGACTTGGATCTCCATGTCAAGCTTGGCATCTCTCAGTTGAGGGGTCTCTTTTCTTAGCTCTGGATCCAACAGAAGAGGGAGAAGGAGGATGCAGGTGGGCAGCAGAAGGATTAGAATAGAGAGGTCCCACATTCTGTCTCCCTCTTAGAATGAGGGGATAACTGCTTTTCAGGAACTGGAAACATAGTGTTGTGTGTTGGGAGTATGAAACTTGGCCACTTCATGGTGAAAACTACTATGTTCTGCTTTCAGTACCAAAAAGGTAGTGAAGGGGAATGTCCTGAAAAGAAATCCTACTGTCAGGTTTTAGTTTGGGAAGACACTCTTACTGATGGCCTTGTTATAGGGACAAAGGAAAAAAGTAAAAGGATAAATGTGCCATCAAACATGGTGGAAATACTGGATCATGCATATAGTGCTGTCTGCTAGATTGCAAGCTGATCTCTTACATTTTGATGCATTTTTAAGGTGGCAGCCTCCAAAAAAGTTGTGAGGGGGTCAAATGTGAAGCAAATCTTTTTAGAGACTCTTCCTGAGTTACTTGAGAAATAAGCTGATGTTGCAGATGTCTCTTAATTATCTTTTTTTCTGGCCTTTTTTGTTGGTTTTCTTCTGCTGCATATGTCTCCTGCTGACTTTATGAGGGGGTAAAAGCTTAATGTTTGGCACTAGCAGGAAGCTGATGTGACATGAAAAGAAAGCATGATGTACTACTTAGCAGTGTTTAACTTACAATGCATCAACTTCTGCTTCAGCACTGTTCAGCCTCTGTTCATCCAAATTTCTGCATGGGAGAAGAGTCAGGCCTTCCTGTCCTCATGGTGATGGTCATGGTCAGTTTTGAAAAAAATGTGAGCCCAGCAGCTGGTCGCAGCACCAACGGGTTGTCATTGCCTCCTGAGGAACAGGATGAAGTTTGTCCGTATCACAGGGAATGGATTTGACTTAAAAATCTGTGGGCTTATTTTACTCCCCCCACCAGTGTGTTATTAATTTAGTTACTCTTCACTTTCTGAAGAATTTTGGAGGGGGCCGGGAGGGGGTGGAAAGATCTATTTTAAACTGACACCTTCTTTAATTTATGTTCATGATGTTTTTTTACCAGCAAGACTTTGCAATCCAACTGCCACTTCTAAATGTCATTTACTTGAATAAAAAATGTAATTACCTTTCTGAATGTGACATAAGCACTGAAAGTGGTAACTGAATCACAAAGTGCCATTTGAACAGCAGTTTTCTGATGACAGGAGAGAAAGTTTATGAAGTCCAGGGTATACTGTAATACAGTTGTAGCAAAAATACTCAAAATCACTTGTTTGCAGGTTTTCCCAACTCCCATTAGGCTTTCTATTAGGGAAATACCTATTTATAAATTACCAATATTAAATAAAAATGAGATAACTAAATATTGTTTGCCCATGTTCTCTGACATGGATTTGTGGTTTTGAAGGGGATCAGTAAGCCAGTGCTTCCCAGCACTTGTTGAAGGGCAGTTGCTCATGCACTTGTATGCGTTGAAAAGGGGGCTTGTTGAACATCAGTAAGTTTTTTTCAGGATTATTACCATCAAAAGCTTTTTCATCAACGACTGATAGATTAAGTTTAAAAGCTGATACAGACCTCTCATCTTTCTACCTGTAAAAGGGATAAAGGAAGAAATTTTGTATTCACAATTCACACGTATTTCTTGGTACTCCATAAAGCAAAGTATGTAATTTTAACAGGTGGACCAGGTCTTGCTTTTTATAGACCCAGTTTGTTCAAAATTAAAAGTGAGAGTGAATGATACAGTCATTTTAAGTAATGAAAGTCTGCTGCATCTTGGTTTTGATATTGTATATTTAAATTAGTGTTAACAAATTTAATTTCCATCATCATTGTTTTGCATACAACAGTGTAAATCCATAATACTCGCTGATCCATGGGCTGAATGTTTGTAAGCCATCAGGTTCCATTCTAGTTGGCAGAAGGTTCAGTTATTCAGAGTCCACTGAGGTTTTTTCAATACTGATGCCTTTATCCTAAAGAAGAGAGAGAAAAAATTGTGATGACTTGATTCTGCTGGGACTGTCACCTGTTACTAATTTTCAGCTGCTGTTCTCTAGGTAGAAATTTGTGTGCTTATTGAAAATGTACCTACTGGTGTCCCTCAGCAGGAAGTGTAAGTGTGTGTATATGTGTGTGTGAGCGAGCTCTGAGTGGGAGTGTCCCGGTGTTTCTGTGAGGTTTTCCATTTCCAAACCTGACAGCTGATGTTCTGCTGTCTGTTACTTAGCATCAGTAATAAACATCTGCTGGGGCTTCAAGTTTTTGATCTTGGTTATGTGTGAATGTATGTCCTGCTTTTTACTATTGAGTTCATGGAGGAAAAACTCCTGGTCATGCTATGTGTGCACACATTGGTGCAGTCTATGAATAGAAGCTAAGAGAAGACCTGTCTGTCATCCTATATGTTCACAGCATACAGTTATTATCTAAATGGGAACTAGCAGCCTAACCCCACCTCCAATTACCTCTTTAAAGTTTACTAACATCTTTTCAATTTACAGCTCTTAACCTGCCTTTTGTTCATGGGAGAGATGAGGTCTGGGTCTTGCCACCAGACTTGCATACGACATCCTGTAATAAAACTTCTTCAAACAACAGAATATTAGGAACGGCCAAGTATGAGCAGTCCTTTCTATATATGCAACAGTGCTTGTAAAAATGTGTTCGTTGCTCTTTATCTAGTTGCCAAGGTTGGGATTCGTATGTAATTCTTTGACTGGGTAGTTGTCCACAGTGTGTGGGCTTAATTTCCTTGGGAAACTTAAGCCCCTCTTAAATTTCCTGTTAAAGCCAGGAGGGGCAGAAGTTCAGCTGACATAAAACTATGCTGAATGAGTAACTCTCTCAATGGACTGTCCCTAGAGGGATCTTTACAGCCTTCTTTGGGGATGCCTTTTATAAAAAGTTGAGCTCTCATAAAATTTTGGACTAAATAAATAAGTTAATAACAGATTAGATGTTGATCATAAATTCTGGGAATTTTCTATACTCAAATTCCATCCAGAGCACAAATTTCTCACTTAGGGAGCAGACATTGCATTTGTCAACTATTCAGTCTCCAGGCCCTCTCTCAGTTGTAGGTCTTTTTATCAACAACAGACAACCATAACCTTCTCTAACCCTGTCTGTATTGCCAAGAGCATGACAGAGTCTTGTTCTTGTTTATGTCTGAAGAACAGTGAAGAATGCACCGCATTTGTGACAATCTCCCGAGCTTTCTACCAAATCCCTGGGGAGGAGCTTTCTCCAGAGTTTTAAATTCACACTAAATTTACCCAACTTGAGGCAGGAACATTCCTTTAATTCCCCAGGCAGTCATATGGTGCTTAGTCAGCTAATATTGCCTTATCTGGCCCTAGGAACCCCTGATCTTTAAAGCCATGACTTAGAGTCATCCCCTAGAAACTTGAAAAACTAAGTATATAAAGTATATGTATTAAGTAAAATATATTTATCTTTTACATGTCATGTTTTGTGTTTCATTTGGAGGGGTATAATACTTGAATGACTTTTCTCTTTGTAAGAAAACATATTGAAACAAATATTTCAAAATAGGAGTAAGATTTTTGTTTCCTCTCTCTTTTTATCTCTATTTTAGGAAGGCATGAGGTGTGGTCCTGGACAACAGCCACCAAGGAATCCTTGTATTTCATGTGGCAAAAAGTGAAAGTACAGCTAATGCTAAGCATGTCTTTCCTTGCTGCTGTATTTTGGTATTGTAGAAGGCTATACAGCTTTTTAGCACAGCTACTGAAACGGTAGGGTTTTATTTTTCAGACTTTAATCTTCCACACTGATGTGTATTTCAGTAAATACTGACCATTGACACCTGCTTTATCATTTGTATTTCAGGTGCAGCAACTACCTTCAGAGAAAACTCATAAGTAGTCTTTTTGTTGTCATTCCACATTCATTAATTCCCCCTGCAACTCCCCTTTAGATGCAGAACGCATCTAAACAGAAGGTAAAACTAACCTGTGAATCAATCTCAATTTAGGGAATCTCAGTGTGTTGTCAGAAGTTGATCTACTTGGTTATAGTGCAAGAGAATGGAAAGGAGAAACAAAGCAGGCCAAACATATGAAGGAGGTAAGAGTTAAATTTTAATCTCTGCATGAGAACAGGGGAGAACTAGCACGTGGGAAAGGAATAGCATTCCCAGTGCAATCAGCTGCAGCAGCTACCAGAGCCTGGTTGGTCAAATAAAAAGCAAAACAGGCATGAACATGGGTCTAAATAAAGACTACAGCAGTGTGGGGCAAAATGTAGATCAGGTTTAGTCTTGCATGTTCTCTGAATTTCCCTCTCTAGCACCAGCAACACACATAGTGACCTTAAAAAGAAAAGTCATCCCCAGTGCTAAAGCCCAAAAAATTTGGTCTTAGGCACTGTCACTTGCCAGCCTTTAAATTAAGGTAAAAATTCTCATTCCAAGGAGGAATGAAGCACCACATCCATTTCTCTTCCAAACTTTGAAGGTCCCTGTGACAGCAGCCAGTGCTTGGCAGCCCTCCTAGCAGCTGTGGAGGCCCCGTCTGGCAACATCAGCTGCAGCTGGGGACAGGTAGGGCAGGAGCTCGCCTCTGACCTGTGCCAGCTTCGGTGGTGACTAGCAGGCACAGAGCCAACATGCTAATGGTGGCCATCCTGTGCCTTTGCACACCATCCCTCTGCTCTAGCTCTGCACCAGTGTCTTCCCCTGTGCAAGGTGCTGCAAGCAAGACACACACAGTTTTATTACATCAGTGTATTTGGCTTCAGGTCATGGTATTGGAATCACAGAGCAAATGCATACCAAGAAAGACTTCAGAAAAGATAAAAAGGAGCTGATAAGCCTAATAAGCAGCATAAAGGAGTTACAGACAAAACAAGATAGTTTTCAAGACGTTGGAGTTGTGTTCACTTGATGAACAGAGAAAAGATGCAACTTTACCACATTAAATGCAAGAACACAGCATTGACATGAATTCACAGAACAACACATAAGGCCAAAAACTATTGCAGGAAAAGTAACAAAAGGTAGCAAAACTTCTAATAAATTTGCAAGCACATACTGGGCAAAAAGCCTTTCAAAAAATCCGTGAGCCTTCTAGATGATCAGACCTGAAAAGGAGACGCCTATATATGGAGCAACCAGTGGATGGCTGGTTATATCAGGTAGAATTCACTGTAAGGAGCACATTTTAGGATGAGGTCTTCGGAGATCCTTAACCAGCATAATATGCTTGCTGTCCCCAAAAGGGCCAACCCCAGATTGTCTTGTCTTTCCTTCTTTCTCACCTCATTCTAGCTAAGCAGTCCCTCTTTTGTGCTGGCTTTCATATCTTCTGTTGGATGTGGTCCACCTAGATGGTGAGCTGATAGAGCAGGTCATCCAGAAGGAGCCTTCTCAGAGCCATCCAAGATTGCTGAAGCTTCAGGAAGCTCTCCCAGCAGGAGGAGTTCAGTAGGCTTACAGCCTATAGAGTAAGAGTAAGGGGAGAAGTGGTGGTGGGATGGGGTGAAGAAGCAACAGAGATGAAAGAGGACCAGGGATTGAGACCATCCTCCTGCCCCCTTAAGGAAGCAAACTGTTGGAGTGATGCAGCGTAGAATCCTTTTCCTAATTCACTGCCAGTTTATTGCTCCAAATTGTTGTCTCAACAAGGGCTTAGATAGGAGCCAGAGGTAATACAGAGGAAGTACTGGGAGTGTGTAACTGGAACAAGGGCTGTCCACTTAAGCACAGAGCTGCCAGATCTGTTCAGCCTCAGGTCACCATTGCACAATGGATTCAGGTCAGTGTAAGATGTTTTTTTTGCCAAAAGGAGTTTTTTTCCAGATATCTGTTCCTGCCTTTTTGCTGCTGCATCTTACGTGTGAGTGCAAGCTGTGAAGTGGTTGAGGTTAAAGCTATTGGCACAGAAATCTTCACTGACATGCTGTAATTTGGTTGGCTGTGTGAATGTTTATGCTAGCAGCGGTGCAGAGACATGAACAAGTCTCTGGGTTTGGAGAGACTGCAAAATCACTCTTAAGGGGTAGTGCCAGTTCAGGGTGTTTGCAAAAACCACAGTGTTGCAACACTTTTGTGTATATGAAACTTAAAAATATACTCTCTCATTCCCCTAGCTTCCTCTTATGAGTAGTTTGGAATTGGACTCCAAACAACATGGGTTCTGTCCAAGATTTAAAATATTTTATTGCTGATTTTGTTTGTCTTTTTCTAGGCATATGAAGAATTGTTTTGGAGCTGTCATATCAAATACCTGAGACAAGTCAGAAGAGACAACTATAGTGTAGTAAGAGCGGTGATTTTTCAGATATTCACCCAAGGCATTCCTTTTCCTTCATGGATGAAAGAGAGAGATATATTGAAGGTAAAATTAATTTCCTAAATTAATGTGATTCTGCTATCCTTACACAGCAGAAAGAAGCTTTGTTCAATGAGAGAACTAATGTGTTGGCTCTAGAAGTAGAGAATCATTATCAGAATTAAAGTGAAGTTTTTCAAACCTATTGAACTACACTTAATTGAAGAACTGTCCCTGATCTAAATACACCAATCTGAACATGAATCAAATGATGGAAAAAAAAAAGAAAAGAAAAAGTGGTTGGATAAATTTTACTGCTGCCCTAATAGATATCACTCCCTTAACACAACAGGATATTTGAATCCTTGTCACCCACATCCATGCAAAGTCCAGTGGCTCACTTGGGAAGTGCTGTGTTGCTGGAGCAGCAGGAATCCTGCCTTGGACTTGAACTCTAGCAGGAGATAGCTGCAAGGAGGTAGATCTATTGCTGCTGCCTGTAGAGATGCATATGCAGACTGGAAGGTGTCTGTAATCCTAAATACCTCACTGAATTTGGAAATACCTGGCTTTTCCAGAGTGTGGATTTTATATTTTGCTAAGAGCATATTTTCATCTTTTTTTTTTGACTGGCCCTGTTTTAAGGGTTTCTTGATGACTTGGTAGTCAAATGGATCCTCCTCTGTAACATTTGAGTTGTCAGGCACAATTTTTTGTTGTTTGGAATGTACAACCAGATGATATTGTATGAATTGTATGTAGACAAGTTTATATAACTTTATATTCTACTTCTTGCTATGGTTATGATTAGCTTGCCTTTTGTTTTTTTAACAGCTTCCTGAAAAGCTTTTGTATTCTCAAGGTTGTAACTGGATTCAGCAGTACAGTTTTGGGCCAGAAAGATACACAGGTCCCAATGCCTTTGGGAAATTGCGCAAATGCATGGAGGCATTAAAGACAAATGTGAGTATTTAGAAGATGGTTGGGAGGAATAAAACGGATTGAGACAGAGTTAGGAGACTGCTCCTGTTCACATATTTATGTGGCAGTCAGCCTGCCTCCCGGGATCAGACTGTTGAGCTGCTAGGAAGGCTCTCACCTCTCCTCCAGGGGAATCCAGCCTTTGGGTATCCACTAGACTAAGTACTCAGGAGTTGCCTGCAAGTCAGGGAAGCCATCTTCCCCAGCACTGCATGGGGTTGTTGTGACCCATATGCAGGACTTGGCACTTGGCTTTGTTTAACCTTATACAACTGGCCTTGGTCATCTTGTGGTCTAGTGCCTGCAAATGCTGTTGTGTCTGGACTATGTTGTTTAATAGGTGCTTTACACTTAGAACAGGCATCTGTTCCTGTTTTGCAGTCTGTTGTGTTGAATAGAATTCTTAATAATTCTTAATAATTTTATTAATATTCTTTTGTGGGCTTTCCAGTGGGCTGAAATAAGTGCTACTAAAGATCATGAAGAAAGAGGAAACATGTGTAATACACTCTTTTCTGATGAAAGCAAGGAACACAAACTTTATGAGGCCATAAAGTTCATCATGCTCTATGAAGTTGTTGAAGCCTATGAGCAGATAAAGAACAGGGAAGAATCTGTACACAACCTTTTTAGCCTTCTTTTTTCTCGTGATTCTTCGTCTGACCCTCTGAGTTTCATGATGAATCATCTGAACTCCATAGGTGACTCTATTTGCCTAGACCAGGTAAGGGTATAAAAGAAAAACAAATCACAAAATTTATTCCATTTTTGATATAATTAGGTGATAGCTGGCCCATTTTCTTCTTTGAGATGCAAGTAAGTTGACTGAGGATAGCCATTTGTCTTCCAGGAAAAAATATAGTAAGAGTGGACAGATTTCTTGCTGGGCCAAAAAGAAATGCTGCAGGCTCTCACTAAGAGTTTAGAATAATGAAATTGATACATAAAATAATTTTAGATTATGCAGTTTTGACCTGTTGCTTTGCTTTTCCTATGTGTTCCCAACCCCGTAGCATCACTGTGTTTTTTTGTCACTCTTTGATTCCCATGAGATCTAATGTCTGTTAAAAGTGGGTAATGAGAACTCTACTGTTCACCTTTATATATTACGGTTTTTGATTCCTGTTGTATGTTTAGTGAGAAGTTAAGTACTGACATCTAAGCTCCATGCTGTCACTGTGCACATAATTTCCCTTTCCAATGGCAGAAATTGTTTTTTATAATCAGTTTCAGTTACCAAGTCAACAGTACCTGTTACATGATGCAGTCAGCTTTGGGAGAAGTTTGATCAAAACTGGACAAGTTCTGCTCTGTCTGCCTATGCCAAAGGAAATGAACTTTTCCCAAAGCATTTTTCCAGATTAAGCAATCCTTTGCAAGAAGTGTCAACGAAGATGCCAGTTCTCAAGTTTCATATATGTGAAATACGAGGAAATTTTTTCCTTTTGCTGTTACATTTTTCTTATGTAGCAAGTGATCACAAGGTGGCAGGCTTCCGATTTTTCAAGGTATATCAGTCTTTCAATAACAGCTAGAGCAGCAGAGGGACTGTTGAGAATGCTTTCAAACTTTTAATTTTCTTACTCCACTTGCAAAAGGGCCCATCTTATTCCTTGTTCACTGTTTTGTAGCTAAATGACTTCCCTTAACTTCGATTATCTTCAGTTTATTTTTCTAAGTCTAGAAATAAATGTCTTACAGTTTTCTTTCATTTTTAGGTTGAACTGTTTCTTCTTGGATATGTACTTGAAGTAAAGATAAGAGTTTACAGACTGCATAGGTTTAATACTGAGGAATTTCAAGTAAACTATCCAGATGAATACGGAAGGGAATGGAATGAGATTTCTCTCCTGACTGAAGATGACCGCTACTATCACATCCCCCTCTTTAGAATATGAAGGACCAGTGACTTCTTTTTCCTTTGTATAATACAGTGAGTGACCAGTTCCAGGGAATTAGGTTTCTAATCAGCAGCAGTAAAATATTGAAAATGCTTGTTAATGATTACAAAATGATTTATGTCTTTACTGCGTAAACATTTTGCTTTTCCATTGCAGCTCAGTTCACCATCAGTCAGCCATAAAAAACCTAAAATATATTGCTCAGCTAGTAGAAAAAAAATCATATTTGAGGGTTGTCAGAAAAAAAAAAATGAACTGCCTGACAAAGAAGGTGAAAGTAGTGCTGGGTTTTCCATTGCTAACTTAAGGGTTTACTCTGACATCCATGGATGGGTTAAACTTAAGTGCCTAAACCAGTGGCTGCCTTTCCCTACTGCCTGTCTGTCTCTAGCTAGGGAGAATGAATCATAGAGGAAGCAACTCCTGGGGTCCCACAGTTTATAGTCCAGGCTATTCAACTTGCATTGACTTGGAGCTACCTGAGGTGGGAGGATGGAAACTGGGGCCTCTGCATAGCTGCTTCAAATCTCACTTGGCTTCCCTTGGTGCTGGAATGCCTTTCTCCAGGAATGGGCAGAGCAAGTGGTTGCAGGCTGTACTTACTTCAGACATGGGAAATTAAGCTGTCTGCACCTAGCAGTGATATCTGAAGGTGAAAAACTGTTACACAGGGGGAAAAAATCCACACACAAGAATACTGTGCCAGATGAATGGAAAATCTAATTTATAAGTGAGGAAAGTGCACAAGTTTCTGAAAGCTAAAAAGGGTGGTATTAATAGGTCATATGCAACAGAGTTAGAATGAATAGCTGCATATCGTTTTTGTCAACTTGTAAATCCCTTAAGGGCTGGCTGATTTCAACATTACCTGCCAAGATTTCCTTTGCAATTCATTAGAGAAAGCTGTGCATGGAATATATTCACAAACACTGCATTTTCAGAAAATACTCATTTTCTATGCATTATGAATTCATCAGTGTTGCATACATGTTTTATTCTCTGAGAATGTATTAATCAACTTGTCTAAGATAGCTGTCTTTAATTTAGACCGCCTGTTTGAAGAATTCTGTCCAGGACAACTAAATGAGATTTACCTTACGACACGGAAGATTTTGCTTAGTTCTGTTTTCTAAAAGAATCAATTGTGTTTTGATTATTTCAAAATAAGGGACCTTAACTTGAAGAAATCTTAAATCTCACAAAATATAAACACAAAGCTTACAATGCCATAGACATACGGTTGAATTGAAGAAAGTGGGATTTATTAAGAAACAAAGCCTCTCCTTTGCCTCTCTCTCTAGCCTATCCTAGAGATATGAGGACAAGCAGGTGTTTTAATTCCTTCAGGAGAAAATTCAAACCAGTAAGAAAAATGTGAACAGGGTCTGCAGGACCTAAAGCAGTTGCATGAGGTATCTAAATGGTAATGTTTGGAGTCAGTGAAGAGTGCTCAGTTCCTTTGTGTAAAGGAAAGCAATTTTATCCCTTACACTCCTTTTATTTGTATGTATATGTATATATATTTATAAACACAAGCACCCGAGTTTTCTTTTCTATCAGTTTTGTTTCTGAAAGTGTTTCTGAGTTCAGTTTTATTCAATATCTTGTAGCTTTTAATTAAGAAAGCTTGATAGCTGTAATAATTTCATCTCATTGAAATCTGCATAGCAAATACTTTATTTATTAAAAGGAACTTTACTTTAGATTTGGTTCTGCTCTGCATGAGAGACTGTTATAATGCCTGACTGTAGAATATTGTTGTCTATTTTGCATCAACATTAATATTTACAGCTGTCAATAAACTTGTCTATATTTTATTCAAACAAACTTACAAAGAAAAGTATGTATTTTTTTATTGGGCTTTTTAGTGATTTGCATATTATTTATGAATAGGAATACAAAAACTTTACAGCTGTTAAAATGCATGGTTTTGTGATCTTGTGCATATTAATAGCAGGGGGTTAATAAAGATCTGACACAAACAGTGAAATTTACCTCACCAGTTTGGATGTTTGCATCTGAACTAGGTCACCTTGGGCTCCCTGCCTTGTCAGTGGAAGGCAGTGGCACATGGACAGCCAGAGGAGTGAATCTCCAGACAAGAGTCTGTTTGTCCTCACTGACTGTAGTGGGAGCAGACAGTGATCAGCATAAATCTCTCTGCACTAGATATTTGAAATTAGGTGAGATTTTGTCCCAATAATCTAGAAAGGACATACTGAAACAGATCTGCTGGCTTATGAAATGTCAGAGGTAGTAGCTGAATCATGACAGGAACAGAAATGGGATATGAAGAAAGGAGCTTCAGGTAAGGATAATCACAAGTCTTAGAGATAAATGCAGAGAGCTCTACACAGGATCTTAAGAAACAATTGAGACAGGTTTGGGGCTGCACTGAGGTTCTCTGATAATATACTTTACAGATGTTTGAAACAAAAAATACATTTTTTTTACGTATAAAGAAATACATGTATATACATGTGTATGTATATATATCTATATATATAAAAGAAAAACACATACAAAAGAAAATCATTCAGAATAAAGTGTATCTGGACCTAACTGGTACTGTAGAAATGACAGATGCTGCAAGATCTTTTCCAGTCAGTGGCAGAGACAAATTTTCTGTACAAATCCAAAAGCACACAGCCATTACTAATTTTTTAAATGCAGTGTTGTAGGCAGCTAAAGTCAGGATGCATTTATTATTTATCGTTTTTAGTTTAGCAAGAAGAAGAAAACATACTGAAACCTTCACATTAGATTTGGATTTTTCCCCAAACTTGAAAATGTGTGTTAAGTATTTAACAGAGCAGCTGAAGAAATTTGTGTCTTTTATTCAACTCTGGCAGAAATACTGGCAATTTTCAGTCTTCAAATCATAACACTGAAATTGCTTCGTGTCTAGTTTGTGGCTACTAAGTTGGAGCTAATTAAAAATTGTCCAGTGTAGTTTTGTTGCTGGTAAGTTTACCTGCTTAGGCTCAGGGTATTGAGTTCAATGTCTATTGAACACTATTGAAATAGTTTTTAAATGCAGTTTTTAATTTGCTTAAAGCACTGATTCAAGGAATATGTATGATTCTAAAATAGTTCAGTTGTCCAGAAAAATAAAGATTTGTCCATTCAAAGCACAGAAAAGACCTGCTTCTTTTATTTTCTTTTTTCTTTTTTTTCTTTTTTTTTCTTTTTTTTCTTTTTTTTTTTTTTTTTTGCCAGTAGTTGGATTTCCCTGTCCCTCTTTACTCAATCATCTTACAGCTGTCCCACCAGTGATCCTGTTATATTAGTGCCCTTACAACACTAATGTTTTTGGAGTCTTCATTTTTCTGAAAAGCTCTTGATTCTGAGGAAAAGGTAAAGCAGAGGTTTTGGTGCCACAGAAGCCATGGTACTTTCCTCTTGGCTTGTGAGAATTTCGGTGTTCTTGAAGGCCTCCCCAGCAGGAAAGAAACTCATTTGGGACCTGGTTTTGTGACAGGGCAGGGTCTGGGTCTTTGAGAGTCCTGTGAAATTATTTTGGAGAGGAGCCTGGCATGGTCACTGGGCTGGAGGGGTGCTGTTACCTTACTAGGTGGCATCTGTTCATGTTCACAGCATCCCTTATGGTGTTCAACCCTTGGCCAGCAGGCAGCCTTGCAGAAGCTTTTTTAGAGAGTTGTCAGAAAATTTTCAAGGAAATCCATATGCCCCAGAAACAGGAGGTGATGTACCTAGCAGGGGCAGGAGATAAATGCAGACAATTTCTCTCCCTAGGACTTGGCTGATTTGCATCTCTCTTCATGAACCACAGAACTTTGGGTCAATTCTGTCAACCAGGGCTAGTGGATGAGGACAGCTGGGGCATTGCCAGGCACTGGGTTGTGCAAACTAAACAGTGCTTCTGGGAGGGAAAAATTAAAAATGAAAGAAATAGAACGAGTCCTGGGTGCTTTCATCTTCTCCCAGTTTTGCATAATTCAAAGGTTAACGCCTTGGGAGGGCAATTAACCAAAACATATTCCTCTCTAGTGAAGCATTTGGCCATAGTTCAACTCTATTGAAATGAGTTGAATACACTTGTGCAAGTTTTTGTGCAGCAATTGCTGAAGTCTCTAGCACATAGAGCACTAATAATTCCCTTTGTCTTTTGAATCAAATTTTCATGTTCAACTGAATATTTTCCCCATGGTAGTCGTCTTGCTTTGAAGACAATTGTACAATTTAAATTTGAAAACAAGAGACCACAAAATAAAGAAAAAGGAACAATAGTTCTTTTATTAAAAATCTATACATTATAAATCTCTCTATATATGTGATAAAACACAGAACACAAAAAAATAACAACTGAAAACTTGTAGTGAAACAAAAAGAAAGACCCTCTCCCACTTGGGTCAATTTTAACTCTCTGTCCAGCAGAAGAAAATATCAGCACACCTCAGAGAAAAAGGGGCTGAGAGGCCAGTGAGGGAGTTCTGCAGTCACAAACAATGGTGGCTGCGGGTGGGGTGCAATCCAGGCAGTGGAGCGGGCAGATGCATTCTCACCAACTCTCCAGGTGATAAAGAGGAAACAAAACCTTTGTGGATGGCATCTCCTTCCAAGGGGGTCTGAGCTGGTCTCAGGCAGGCAGTGGCAGACCTGTTGCAGAGACATTGGGGATGAAGCCACACTGCTCCCTGAGTCCTGTGCCAAGAGAGAGAGAGAGAGTTCTGGTCTGGAAACCCATCATCAGCCACATGCCATTGGAAACACCCACAGGGCCAGCTGTGGCCTTGCTACCACCATCACTGCCAGCCTTGCACTCCTGGAGGGCCCAGGAAATGAGAAAGTGCTGCTACTGCCCTACCCAAAATTCTCTGTAGTAGAGATGGGAGGAGAAAGATAATTTAAAAAAAGGATTAAAATGATAACAATAGCAATTTACAGGATTGTGATATACTGTGTCTTGAGCAATCTGGTCCACAGGAAGTTGTCCCTGCTCATGGCAGAGGGGTTGGAACTAATTGATCCCTTTCAACCCAAACCACTCTGTGATTCTATGGTCTTATAAATGTTGACAATTGTCATCCTTTGTGTTCCAGATGACAAACACAGCATTTAGCTATGAAGGATTTTCTATCCTTTTTATCTATCCAGTTGATGTCCAAGCATCAGAAAATGTCACTCAATAAGCTCCATTCTCCTGGTAATTCTCTGATTGTCACACCTGCTTAGATGACAGTGATGAGTTCACTCCAGCCACAGCCAGGTATCCACACAGCTGTTCACTCACTCACTCCTACAACAGCAGGACAGGGGCAAAACCAGGAAGAACAGGAGCAAGACAGCTTTTAGGCTAAAGTCAACACAGGGAAATCATTTACCATGTGCTGTCATGAGAAATGGATTCAACTTGAGGAATTTAACTTAATAGATTGTCAATTAGCATAAGTATTTAATTACAGATTTAGGTATTGGGAAACTTAAAAAGAGGTGGAAAAGGGGAAAAAACACCCCTCCTTTTTTTCCAGGCTCAACTTCACTCCAGACTCCTCTCTTTCCCCTTGTTATCACCACAGGTCACACTCAGTCCCATCAGTGAGGCAACGAGCAGCATGGAGGGGGATGTGCAGTCAGGATTTAGTGATTTCTCTCAGCCCCTCCTCATTTCTTACTCCTTTTCTGTGCTTCAGTGAGAGTCCTTCACAGGCTGTAGTCTCCCCCTTCTAGGGTGTACCTGCTCCAATACTGCTTGGGATAAGTAAGTTCTAAAACACTCAGTATGTTACATGTTAATTACCAATTTTATAATATACTTCTATCCATGTTTCCCCCCAAGGGGGGAAAAAAATGAAAAAGTAAATCTATGGTTTTGTTGTCTTCCCTCTTTTCTTAATGCGCTATTACATGAGCTTGCATTTCTACAGGACATGGATTAGAATAAAGCAACACGTCCTGAAGGAAGAGTCTCAGATGCTAAGGGATAAGAATCAATCCTGGAGTGATTCTGAACCTCACACAGGAGATACAGAAGAGTTCAAGCAGTGATCTGACGGTGAAGAAGAAGATATGGAAGAGATATGGTAAGAAGCTGTGGCAGAACACTAGGCTATATTACAGTGTGTCCAGACTATGATGACTATGATATAATGTCTTAGGTACGTAAACAACATCTTGTGATTCTACTGTGGCTGTGAGACTGGCTTAGTGACCTCTACATAACACATGACCACCTTTCCTTTTGTCTATTGGCTGTCTTAACCAAAACAATCTTTTCACTATAAAAGTGGATGATTTGCAATAAAGAAAAGACTCCATTTTTGGAGTTCATTTGCCCACTGTACTGTCTTGTATATACCCTTTCTTCTTTTCCAGGATTCTCTGGTCACTAGCGCCATGCACACAAGGCCTATACATCTTGTGGGCAGTTGTGGCATGGAGAGTCCTATGTCCACTGCTGCCAAAATAAAGATTCTGGTTTTAAGGGATCCCACATAAAAATGCCTACAAAAAGTAACCAAATTCATGGAGGAAGACTTAGCAAGTCCATGGATACTTTCTAGTCTGAACTGCCAGCCTATGACTGGAGATGGAAAAATTTTCCAGTGTCATATCCACAGAAAGTGTCCTTGAAGCTTTTCTTGCCTTGTGACCTAAAACATGAGACATGACTACTTAATTCCTACTGCAGTTTAAGATTCTCTCAGCTGCCCCTTCAAAGTAGAGGTCTTCCCTGCTGTGAGGGGTCTCTGGAAATGTAGGGGTGTAGAGGTGTTTCTTGTCTTTCATTAGTGATTTCACTTAGGGCTTCCTCTTGTTTGTTGGTTATGTCCCCACATTTGGCTGGCATTTGCAGTGCTTCAGTTGCTGCAGCAGCATGGATGATACAGCCAAGAAATGCCTCAGCCACTTTCTGTTGAAGTTCTGAATGGAAATGAGTGAAACCACATGCTTTTGTTTCACAGGTTGTGAAAAGCCTATCTAATCAGGGAGTATCGCTGTTCAAATTGGACCACATCTCTGTCTTCAGGGTCATGAAAGGTATATTCAGGGAAATATTGAACTCCCTCATTAGCCTTCTCAGGTTAGCTTTGAGCATGGAAATTAATGAGTCCTCAGTGACAGACATCTAGACCTCAATAAATTATCTAAGTAAGGAGAAAAGTGGGAGTCAAACTTTACAGCCTGAGCATACCCAAAAATGTGAATTTCTTCACATCGGAACATTTGGTGTGAGCATAACTCAGGAAAGCTGAAGATACAGACATCTGGAATGGAGAAATTCCTTAGAGCTTCCATCAAAGTCATGGGAACACAAACAAAACTATGCAGTAACCACCATGGGATGCTCTACCTTGTTTAGTAGCAGAAGGTGTCTGGACAAAGTGTTGGACAAAGATGTGAGCAGTTCATGTTGGCTGGTTTGGTGTGTTTTTTAAAGAACCCATGCAAATTACACAAGGTTTTGATTCTATTCCAGGCAGCTCCAGAAGTGCTGCCTTTCTACACAGAAGTGCTCCTTGAATTACTCAAAGTCAGGAAAAAAGGGTGTGACAGTTCAAACTGTAGAAATGTTATTACAGATGTATTTGAAAAAGGGATCAGACATTTTTCCAGACTGTAGGAGTGGCTTAATTAATGGACTTCATAACAGCATTAGTCAGATAAGCTATCATTCGGTCCCACAAATGTAACTTATCTAGGCATACAGAGTACTGCTCAAATGTCATACGATATATTTAGGAATCAAATCAGGGCTGTTTGAGTTACAGCTGCTGGCAGAAGAAAAGATGAATAAAGTTACATAATTTAAATAAAAAGAAGAGAAAACCATTTGTGTGGAAAGTCACCAGGCTATTTATTGGTGGATATTTTATTGCCCTTTTCAAAAAAAGACATAAACCTGAAAAAAATCTCAGCACAATCAAATGCATAAAATACTGGGTTTGATGAAGGATTTATTTACAGTATGTTGACTGTACTCTTGTGAGTCCCAAATGTGAAATATTAATAGAAAAATACATGGATATTAACAAAATGGTTTCATGAGAGCTGTACTTTTGAAGCTGTTGAAAAAAGGGAATTATAGTTGTTGACAATTTTAGTGCCTTAGATGCATGTAATGTACTAAAAAAGCAAATTACTTCTCTGAGATGCTGCCAGCAATTTGAAATTCCCAGTTTCTTGCCTGCAGCCTTTGAGAGAAGTCACTTCTCCTTGTACACTTCTAATTTCAGTTAAAGCTCTAGAGTTGAGCCTATTATTTTTTTCCTCCCAGTTTTTGGGAAAGCTGAGGGGAAAAGGGAGTACAGTAACCACCCTCTGGTCTCAATCTATACCAAGAGTATGAACAGGAAAAGAATCACAAGTATTTCTTTAATTTCTGTCTACGAGACAGAAAATTACTGGTGCTGCATTTCAGTCCTGGTATACAATCTTCAAGACAGATCGTATTTGTATATTTTTCTTACTAACACAAACTGCATAGAGCTAGCATTCAATACTGTCAGTCTCACCTCTTACTGAGGGCTTTTTGATATTTTGGATTTAAACCTGCAGTCTAAAAAACAATTTAATTGACATCCAGTCTCTCTTCATGCATGGAAGTTGCATTGGGTCTGGACAGAAAGTGGTTTGCTGCCACAAGGTGCAGGAAACTGGGATCTTGGCTATCCAACTTACTTGATATTCTTAAACAAAGCTAAGAAATTGAAACTTTCATAGATGTAAGGTTGTTTAGATTAAGGGGGTAAATTAGCAGATGCATATTTCACCATTTTTGTCTGCTTAGAACATTGATACAAAATCATTTAGAGACTTTTTATTAGAAAATGAATGGGGGAAAAGAGTTTGGTCCCATATTTCAGTTACAACACACATTCCATATATGTGTATGTCATCATCTCCTCGGTGAACATGGCCAGATTTAGCAATGCTTAGTCTCTTGGTATACCTCACTGGTAAACACACCATTTGGTTTGCCAGAGGAAGCTCTAGCAGCTGATATTGGATAAAAAAATGCAATCCCAGACTTTGGGGCCAGAATAGGAATCCATGACACTCATTTCAGGCCTGTTGTATCAAGACAGCCAATGTTGCTCTAGCCCCTTCTACAGAACTGAACTAAGAAAAGATAGATTATGCCAGTAAGTGAATAAGGGATTTGGAAATGCTTCTTTTGCCAGACAGGAAAGCACTTAGCTCAGAGTTTACCAGTTATTGAACCTTTTATCTTCCTCTCAATTCATTCTCAGTGTGTTAAAATTCACTGGTCTTTTAATCATGAGGTTTAAAGGTTAAGTATGGACATTGTTTAGTTTCATTCTAATTCAAAGGAGAGCACATTTTTCAGGAAAGTTATTATATCTAATCTTAAAACCATTCAGTGAGATAATCCACCACTGAATTATCTGCACTTTTAAAGCATATGCCTTTTTTCAGCTGTCTGGCTATGTTTACCTGTCAGTGAACCTTGATGTGCCTTTCTCTGTTTGAGTAAAAAGTCAAATAGTATGTATTGATTTTCCTAACAGATTGTGATCAAATCAACCATAACTTTTTGCTGGTTAAACTGAACAGACACCACTCATTCTAAAGTTCATCTTCAATCTTGTAATCTCTCCTATAATGTGATTATGAATTCCTCCTTCTTGTATTCCAAATATTAGCACAGGTTTTAGCATTGGAACCAGTCTTTCAAGAGCACTGTGTAAAGAGAAAATAATAGAAAAACTCCATTTGTGTCTAGTATTTCTTTTGTCTCTACATCCAACAACTGCAACAAGATCTACCTGTTTATTTCCCGAAGTCCTGGTTTTTAGCTGAATTGTAAGTGAGCATTTTCTACATTCAAAGGCAGAATTTATCCCTAAGTGCAAGATTGGTCTCTGAGGCAGAAGACAGACTTGCCAACCAGTGTTGTCAGACACGCTGGCAAGTTGCATAGGGGAGCACTGAAAACTGACAGTATTTTAGGTCAGGAATACCACAAAGCCTCTGACTACTGCTCTATGCACACATTCAGCTGCAAACCATTGGAGATTGAGGGAATTTACTGGGTTCTAAGGCTGGGACTGTGGCTGCTTTCAAACCTGACAGCAGTAAATATACAGCTGATACACATATATATGTACTTGGTGTGGTTTGTTTCTCCAAGTGACATGTGTTACCATAGGGCCTTTCATGTAAATACCTGCAGAACTCTGGACAGCGTAAACTAAGGTCAGCTAAACAGAACCAGAGTTGCATGTCCTTGTGATTGTGCAAATCAGGACCATAAATGTTGTTAAGCTTATTCTATGATCTGAAAACTGTATGTTTGGGTTTGGGTTTTTATGATTGACTGATTCCAATAAAGATACAAAAAGCCCTCAGACAGAAAAATTATCTGGTGTTGGTGGTCAAAAATAAATACCCTAAAATTTTGAGAGATAAATGAAGAATCCAGAGGAAAAAAACCCAACTCAACCACTCCCACCACCAAACACCACCACAAGAACAAATAAGAAGAATGCAAACAACAATGGATTAGTTACTGCCAGAATAGAGAATCAACACAGTTCATTACATTTCCCAAAGGCAAAGAGAAACAGAAGCCCACTACTACTGTGGCACTCATCCTAGGCATAAAGAATGCGCTGTGAAGAGAGATGGAAAGGATTTGCTCCAATGCTACAGAATTACCAGCATTTTGTATGTCTTAGCCATCCCTACACTTTGAATGCTGCAGGCTCCTGGACCGCTACACTGCTTAGACTCAGTCTGGTGAATCAATCTCAAATAACAAACAGATTTTTTATCCAGGAGATTTAAGAAAGGAATAAAATTTTTAATTAAAATGCTTCCCAGCATCTTCGCAAGTGTACAGACAAAAAAGGTTTCCAAGTCTTTCTACAAGAGCCTGCAAGTCTTGCTCCAAGGATACCTGCATGACCAGACTGAACATTTTGTTGTGAGCTGGTGTTCACCAATAACCAGGTGATTAAGAATTAAGAATAGATGATCAGAACATCTGAGTCCAGCAGCTACAAATATTGTATTTTGTCTTCTGCTGTGCTGAGTTTCCAGAAGACTTACTTCCTAGACTCCCCCTTCAGAGAGAGAGAAGGCTTAAGATCTTTTCCCATCATAAAAGCTACAAATTCAAGCAGGCCTTAGATTCAGCCACTAGGTGGATCAGACTCGAGTAAATCCATAGAGTTCGCAATCATGCTCTTTGTCTTCCAACTGACTTGACTAAGAAATGCAAAAGTAGATGGTGTTAATCCAGGAGACAGGTGTAAAGAAACCACAGTTGTCAGCTAGCTCGCTCTTTGTTCCAGTGTGGCTGTAAGGTGTGTTGAACATTTTTTTTTTAAGCCAATTTCTTTTCTAGTATCAAGTGAGAACTTCACTGGAGATATTTTTTCAGGGCTTTTTTTTTTTTTTTTTTTTACTTGAAACAGCAGACAGTTACATGTCCTAACAAAGGAAGGTATTTAGGAAATATTAAGTATAGGTAAATACTATTTAACAATGGTGGCAAGTCTAAATACATATGTATAAATTATAAATGATATATAAGACTGTATAAGTCTAAATAATCTAAATGCATATAGTTTTCCACATGAGATATCCAAGAAAGAAATCCGTAATTCAAAAAACTAATTAAATAAAGAATGAAAAATGTTAACCTGTCAAAATTTTGGCTGAGCTATTTATTAGCTATAAGGGATTTTTTGGTAATTACATGTATATGAGTTAAAATATGCAACTGTTTTTCTTTAAGAATATTTTTGCTAGGTCTTTTTGTCTCTTTCAGCAATGCTAAACATTAAACTGGTTTTAATTCACTTGCCTTCTCTTTTCTATACTGCTCATGGAGATGTTTGGAAAGTATGCAGCAATAAGAGGTCCTGTTCTGACTGTTGGGGTTTTTTTGAGGGGGAAGTTGTTTTTTCCTGCTTCAGGTACATAGGTTATTCTGCTTTATTTGTTTGATTTAGTTGTGGATGTCATTATTGCTTACTGTAAAATGGGCTTTTTCATATTTCTGGCGTATGTGTTTCTTTGTTATTCTTTACTTTTTTCCCCACTTTTTTTTCTTTTTCTTTTTTTTTTTTTTTTACCCAAAGGAAGTGAGCTGCTGCCCAGAGACTCAGTCCTACTGTTATAACCCTCCAAGGATCTCTGCTTCAGGGGTCTCTCTACTCTATTCTAGATGAATATATTTCATAATGAGTTCAGCCCTTCTGTTCAGACATTTTTTAAAAACTGAAATTTTTCTATATGTATTGAGAATGTTTGAGAACAGTACCACAGTAAAGAGTTTATGCTGTTGCTGAGACTTAAGGTCTACTTCTTGGTGGAAACCAGTGCATACTGCCAGCTGCACTCTGAGAAGGTGACAGTTTATACCATCTACAAAACCAATTCTAGTACCACAGTTGGCAGAGGGGTAATGGATGAGAGCTTCAGTAACCCTGATCTTCCCTGCTGAGGAAAACTAATGCAAAGTCAAGTCAGAAACAGAGAGCTGCTTCTTGTCAGGGAGCAAGAACCAAAGGCAGACAACAGGAGCATCAATATGTGGGTGTCTGAGGAGCTGGTCAGCTGGAGAGTAGGTGCACAGCAGGCATAAATACATCTCTGGTTTCAAGCAGGTAAGTGCAAGGACAGCCACACCTAAGCAACTCCAAAGGCTTGTTCATTAGGTAGACTTATGAACATCAGCTGAGAGTGATTTGTTCCAAATGAATGGATTCAGGTCACTTGTTCAATGTATTGAAAAAGATCATGAAGCTGATCTGTTGATTCATTAATGAAAAATACCACTGCCTTTTTTTTTTTTTTTTTTTTTTTGGAAAGAGGAAAGGGGACAAAATAATTTTGG
>VYZS01074945.1:0-12901 GCA_013400695.1 Neodrepanis coruscans
CTAGCATCCAAACCAGGACACTGCTACACTACCATTAACTGGCTGACCATGTAATAAGCATGAAAGCTCAGTAATTAATATGCTTGATTAGTGAATATTCTTTTCTGAGCTTCACTACAAAGTCATTTAATTTATATTATGACTGATTACCCCATTTTTAGATATTAATTCACCTTGTGTCTATATCTGTAACCTGGGACCACCAGCTAAAAATATGGTAGCAGCCTTCTCTCTGGAATACACCAGTTGCCCACATCATGAAACATCATTAAGTATATGGTTTATTTTCTTATATCTGATTGTTGGCAGATGGGATTGCACCCTGCTGGCTGCTCTGCCCTCACTGCCAGCTACTTGCATCATGACCCTGAACTTTCTCTCACCCCTTCATGACTACCATTGATGCAGTCTGTAAAGACTCCAGGAGAGGTAGCTGCTATTCAAATAAATGGGCTTGTCCTAGCCTTGAAAACTTTCCAATCTTTGACCAGGAGCCATCAACTATTGCTGTCCTAATTGTTTCCTTCTTTTTTTGTCTTTAAGCATAAGTCTCAATCTATTTCCAAGTCCATATCTTCCTACCATCCCACTTGCACAGAGGCAGCTTGGGGATAAGATGTTGAGCATATTAAGTGTGAATGTCTGCCTCTGATTAGAGCAAAATCATTGTTTGCACCCTTCATGCATGATTATCTCCATTCCCAAGTTTTATAATATTTTCCTCAAAACCTGAATTTCTTTAATATACAGTGATGTTCTTTCATCAGTACAACTTACTTTGTCATTATATTATTTGTATTTTGCAAATTCAGTGTCTGACTAGCTACCATATGAATCAAGGAGATTAATATTTTCTTTTAATAAAATATTATCTGGTTCATCTATTTTATTTTTCTAGAATTCATTCAGGAATATATGTATTTGGTCTTGGTCTGGTTAGTTAATTTTAAGTGCCGTACTTTAATGGGTCTTTATTTCTTGAAAATGGTCATCTTTGGTTTTTTGTTTCCAAGTCATCTCTCTTACTACTCTCTTATTGCTCATCATCTCCTCATCACTATCTTTTCCTAGAACTCTCCAGCTTTATGTTTTACACTGGCAACTTCCTTGTCTTCAGCAATCAAAGGCCTTCTAGAGTGATTGTTCTCTGTCCCTGATGGAATCACCCATGTCTCTGCTTTTCTCTTCTCCTCCGGTTGCTTCCCTGCAGGGTTGAAAGAGAATATTTCTAGCTTTGGGCACAACAGAATGTTCACACTGCATGTTCAAATATTTTTAGGGAAGCATTAAAACTGTCCTGTGGTTTTTAAAGTTGTTTTCAATGTCATGTGCATGGTGAGGAATAGTTACATCTGGAAAACTTGAGCATTTTACACCTTATATCATCCAGCACATCATGGCATACAAAAAGCATTCTATAAATTAAATTTGATCATTTTTTACACAGCATTTTTATACTCCAGGACTTTTCTATTATTACACAGTAATACATGTGGTATATGTGGAAGAAAATCCAGTTGCTTTAGAAGACAATTATTTTGATTTAGATGAAGCCAAGTCTTGCCTGTGTTTGGCAGAATCATATTTGTCCTTAGCTGCCACAGAGAAGAGCAAGTTCCCCGTGACTTTTGCAGAGTTATAACAATTTACACGAAGTAAAATGCTGCCAATAACTTCTGGGGAATAAGAGACCAATGCAGAGTTCTATTTGACCATTCCAAAGAGCATTTTTTAAGATTTATTCTTTCCAGAATTCTAATTGGCTTCTTTTGGTAACCTTTCTGGATAGTGGTGGTGTTTTTCTCAGACTTTACAATGCTCTCAGCTAGGGAATTCCTTCACTGCTCTGACATAGCAACTGAATTCTAATCTGTATCCTAATTCCAGCACTTCCTTTCCCAATAATTTCATGCTGAGAGGATTTTTGCTGTGATTTGTTTGGTTTGTTTGGTTTGTTGGGTTTTTTTTAATAGATGTTTTATCTCTTATTCCTAAATCCTGAAAAAAAATCACCAAACTAAACAACAGACCAGATTTAGGGAAGCGTCTAATGACACAGAAAAAGCCTACCAAAATTGAACAAGCGTTTGAGGAAATGATGCACTGCTAGTGACCAGCTGCTTAATTGCTGTTGGCTACACCTGTCTTTACCTTCTTCCATGTGACCAGGAACCAGACTTGGCCTCTGTCTTGCACCTGTAGTGTCTTTTGGGTGCAGATTCCAAAGTGAATCCAACTCCAGGATTTCTCCAACTGTCAACTATTAGGTTTTTTCTACACTGGATCTAGGAAACTCTGGGGATTATCTGTAGTATGGATGACATGGGTAGAGGTACTGGAGTGGATCAGCTTTATTTTTCAGATTCACTTGTGAATCTTTTCACTATTCATTCTGAGGATGTAAAAATGGAGCCAGACTGCTCTCAGTTGTGTCTAATAAATTGAAAAAAGGAAACAGACACAAATTGAAAAACAGAAACTCTTTGTTTTGATACAACAAAAATAAGTTTTACTCTGCAGGTTGTCAAATTCTGGAGTAGGTTGTTACAGAGTGGTGTAGAGACTTTCTCAAGACAGAGCCTTGAGACACCTGATACATCTGATCCTACTTTGAAGTCTGCTAGGCTGTGGATTCGCCTAAACATAGCTCTGAGAAATCTACTCCGTATGGCACTGCTTTGAGGTCTTCAAGACCACAGACTTCAAAAGGTCACTTCCAGCCCTCATGATTCCTCATTTTACTGCTATAAACAAAGCGAAAAATCTTGCCAGAAAAATCTGGCAAATAATTTGACTTCTTTCTCCAATTGAATGTGAATAATTGTTTGGATATTACAGACTACAGAATTTTTATTTAAAACCTTAGACTTCTTTTTTTCTTGTTACCTGACTGATTCATAGCCCATTCAGAAAATATTTTTATTGAAATTATATGAAGGTGAGTTTGTTTCAGATCATACTACCATGACCACATTATATATCAGCCAGAACAAAACCTCTAAACAAAATTTAAAGTTCTGTTGGTTTGTATATTACTGCTCATTTTTACCATTCATTTCAGTTGCAAAATATGTGGCTTCCTGCCAGCATTGTTGTGCCAACATCCCATATGAATGTTAAGAAGGCAACAATGATGCACTATAATTACAGTGCTTGAAATGATTGGAAATAAATTGGCACTCCAATTATAGATGCATGAAAGAGGCTTCAGTATATCACAGTCAGTCCATTAATTTCTGAAATAGCTCAGGCGATCTCACTTTTTCAGTGACATTTGTTATTCACTGCTACAATGAACCACAGTGAACAGTGGCAGGGACCTAGAAATTTATAAGTTGAAGGACATTTGAATACAAAAGAACTTAAAATAATTCCATGTTACTTTGTGCCCCGAAGAGAAAAAAACCTCCAAATGCAATATTGAAACCTTTTTGCTGCATTTTTGAGAAAGAAAATGCAATTTTTGGTCTCATCCAATGCCTTCAGTCAATTTACACAGTATTCCAAATGAGCACAGAAGTAATTTTATGGCAATCTGCACAGTAAGCACATCCACATTTCTACAGTGTACTACAAATATTTTAACGGGAAACTCAGGACTGCAGAGGTAAATACTACATGTTATGTTTGCTTATTTCAGCAAGTTACTGCTCTCAAGATAGCACATTATTAACTTGGTATTGGTAAACCAGTCCAGGTGATATGAGAATTGGGCCTGTGACAAACACTTATGCTGAATGCCACCTATACAGAAACTTAACTTCTTTAATATTTTCTGTGCATGGATTCATCTGAGTTGCCTCTTTTAATTCACCCTGAACCTTAAAGATGTTTTGTTTTCCCCAGTCATATGCTGTGAAAGGTTATTGTCAACTCATCATTGGTCCACTTTCTCTGAGGCTGCATCTGAGTAAAGGAAAAAGAGGAAGAAATAACAACACTGAATGAGAGAGGACAAAGACTCTCTCCATTCAGGTATCTACCAGTGGGCCTGTTGCTGGTCTCTACCAGCTGTGTGTAGTTAAACTGGGGAGATGGAAAGAGATATAAAAGAGATGAGATATATAAGAGCTCCAGAATATTTGGCATTTGGAATTAAAAATGTTTCTTGAAAATATAATTCTCTTTTGCCTTGTTCCATTACCTATGCCAGGATGAAGGTAACTGATGACTGCTCAAGAAAGCTCCTTCAGGTGACAGAACTCCTGAAAATTCCAGCTTCTTATAGAAAGCTCTGTCACTCAAGACAAGGACATCCAATTCAGTCAGCTGTAACTCATAGAAATTGAAGATGGGAAAAGGGAATGTGAAACAGAAGGGGAGAAAAGGGAGAGGGAAAAGAAAAGAGAAAGGGAAAGGGAAAGGGAAAGGGAAAGGGAAAGGGAAAGGGAAAGGAAGGAGAAGCAGAAGTGGAAAGGGAAAAGTTCCCTTCTATACCATTCCATTCAAATCTCAGATCTGAGGAAGGAAGGTACCTAGGTTATTGTATTAACACCAGGATCAATTTTTCTTCCAGTTTCCCTAACTCCTCTTTATGTCTCTATTTTTGGCTGCTACGATGTCTGTTGCAATGAGTTGCAGCATTTAATAAGGCACTGTACAAAAATGCACTTCCTTATATTTCCTTTAACCTGCTAACTTATTTCACCCACTTGATCATTTTTTATCTTAAAAGAGGAAGTAATAAATTTTAACTATGACTTTTTTCAATTTTTAATTCTGCTTGTTGTAAATATATATGATTTAAGTCTTTTATATCTTAAATTCATGTCTTTTATTTCTTTCATTCCAAAGTAACTGCAATACCTGCAGATGAATCTAGGTAAAAATAACAATTTTATTTTTCACAAGCACATATACACATTGTAATGTCCATAAGACATAGTATGATTTTATAACATATCCTACTTCTTTGCCAAATTGAAAAATAATGAAAAAAAAAATCTTTGAATCACTTTCTCACTTTGATAAAGAGAAAATTTAAAATGATCAAGTGGGTGAAATAAGTTAGCAGGTTAAAGGAAATATAAGGAAGTGCATTTTTGTACAGTGNTTTCTTCCAGTTTCCCTAACTCCTCTTTATGTCTCTATTTTTGGCTGCTACGATGTCTGTTGCAATGAGTTGCAGCATTTAATAAGGCACTGTACAAAAATGCACTTCCTTATATTTCCTTTAACCTGCTAACTTATTTCACCCACTTGATCATTTTTTATCTTAAAAGAGGAAGTAATAAATTTTAACTATGACTTTTTTCAATTTTTAATTCTGCTTGTTGTAAATATATATGATTTAAGTCTTTTATATCTTAAATTCATGTCTTTTATTTCTTTCATTCCAAAGTAACTGCAATACCTGCAGATGAATCTAGGTAAAAATAACAATTTTATTTTTCACAAGCACATATACACATTGTAATGTCCATAAGACATAGTATGATTTTATAACATATCCTACTTCTTTGCCAAATTGAAAAATAATGAAAAAAAAAATCTTTGAATCACTTTCTCACTTTGATAAAGAGAAAATTTAAAATGGAGTCTCATTTTAGAATGTCTTTTGGCAAGAAAGTTTAAGTGTAAGAGAAATGTCTTCACTTGAACTGTCATATTTAACACTTCAGCATTGGACTGAATTTCTCTGTCTTCTTCTGTCTCAGGTATGGAATAAATTCAACAGAAACCTCTCTGCCCAGTGTCTAGCCATTGGTTAAGGCCCTTGATCTCTCTTCAAGTTCAAAAAGAAAGAATCCCAAAATCTGTCCTTTAAGGAGAAGACAAAAAGCTCTACAAGTAAATGGAGTGAGTAAACTCCCTAACCCCTTATAACGTGTAAATCAAATCCACATTAAAGTGCTACACGATGATTATTTGGTACATGTTTTGAGCTATTTGGGGATCTTACAGGATCTTGCCAGCGGTCCTCAAATTAAATATATTTGATTTAGAAGCAACAGTGATTCTCAAGAGACAAGTTAATGATGAATTAGGGAGCCTGGAACACTGTTTTCTACAGACCAGTGCTCTGACATGCAAAATACCAAAAAAATAGTGCTCTCATCTTTATTGAGTATATTTTTGGTTAGTATTTTGATCTGGACCCTCTTCATCAGTAATGTTCTCATGATATTGATTTTTTCTACACAAATTTTTGAGTCAGAAAGATGAAGTTTAAGCTTTTCTCTATCACTCTAGTGTTAAAATGCATGTCTTTTTTTCTGTTTTAAGAAGCTTTTATTTCATGATCGTAAATATAGTATGCAAACCTGAAGTACAGATCAAGAACAAAATTAATGTCACCATGCTCTATGTATACTTTTTTAGACTTATACTTTATACTTACACTTTGTTGTAATATATTTTGTTTAAAAAAAAAAAAAGAATGGACCTTTGAATTGTGAGTACTGATCTTCTGAAACATTGAAACAGAGCAAACAAAATTACTGGGATAAGATGGAAAGTGTGGTTTGGAAATTTTCTGTAAGGATTTGAAGGGGGTAAAAAGAAAAAATGGAATTCAGCTTAACAAAGACCTTAACAGAAATCTAAGTAACGTTAACTAAGTTTTATATGAAAAATAAACCAAAATAACTTTTCAAACAGGCTTGCATGTTGTTCTTGATGAATTCTAAGTGTGACTAATAAATGGAACTGTATTGACCAGATTATATTGTGTGTTCACCTTGACCATAATTTATTTTTACAGTTATGTGGGGAAAAAAACACCTAAGTCAACTACAAATTGTCTTGTCTCGCAGACCTTAAAAAGCAGCTTTCATCAAGGAATCATCTTAATTGGATTCTGCAGAAATCAGGATAAAAGATAATTTTTTTATATATTTTCATCACATTTTAAAAGAAACTATAAAACCACTGCTTATAACACCAGCAAGGGGCACAGCATGTTATATCACACTGAAAAAGGATGTGTAAATGGAGACTGCTTCAGCGCTTTTGATTAGGGGTGTTTCAATGCAGGTGCATACAAATATGATAATAGATTCATAGAATGTCCTGGGCAGGAAGGGGCCCACAAGGATTCCATCTCCTCCAAAAATATGCATCAAGAAATCAGAAAGGCGATTTTGACAGGAATGGGAAACTTAAAACTGAAAAGTCCAGTATCTGAAAGACTTATAGTTCACCATGAACCAAATGAGAAATTAAGACATCAGTGGATTTGAAACTTTGCTTCACAGCTTTGAGGTTATCAAAATCTCTTCTTTAGCAGTGCAGGAAGCTTGAGTTCAGGAAGCTAGCAGTGTAGCTCATCTCTCACAGAAGTCAATGCAAAGTCCACTGTCAAATTTGTTGAGAATCAGATCAAGTCCAGAAGAGCACTTTACATTTATTGCAGTGCTGTGCAAAGATTAACTAAATGAATCTATATCATTAGAAATTTCTTTGAGAGGGGAAAAATGAAAACATCATCTTTATAATAGTCGTTGCTTGCCCCAACCCTTTGCACTAAACCTAAAATCCCATGACTAAAATGAGAAAGCTCTTTATTTTTAACATTTTATTCTCTGTTCCACTGACTTCAATCAATGTGTTTTGAGCGGGTCACTATCAAATTGCCAACTTTTCAGATGTACAATGTAAGCCTAATTAAAGGTTTGATAGAACTCTCTCAGGAAAATGAACTCTTTCAAATAGAAGATAATTTAAGATCATTCATTAAGGACCTTTTCTAATACCATACAGAACATAAAATTTTTATTTCATCTTACAATATAAATTAAACTTGATAAAAGAAATGTGGGGTTTGTTCCAAACTTAGGGATTTATATAAAATGTATAAATTAATATTATTCTTTTCCCTTGGTGGTACTATGAATTACGTTTCTAGCAAACTTTCAGAACTTTAATATACTATGGCTTTCTAAAATACCTTTCAATGTCCTTGCTATCTGTTGATTCTGGTATTGCGTGAGTTTCCTTCTACAGAACTATTTGAAAAACTTCTGTGGTTCTTATTAAAAGTCATATCTCAGAGAAAAGAACAATTGTCATATGATAGATGCTTTTTTTTTCTTTCTGGAAGGTCTCATGATTTACACCAGGATAACATTTAAATATGAATGCTGCTAAACCCTCTTACCTTCCCTGTTTGCTTACCTCCCTGCAAAACCGGTTTGCAGGTTCCTATTTATTCAGCATTCATCACCAAACTGCCTGACCCAGCAAATCACTTGTTTGTCAGACCCCTTATTTTGACTTCTAAGCATTCTATGCTGATTTTGAGAGTCTGTTCCTGTAGTTGTATTAACTTCAGGCTTCTATTCCCACATGCAAATTGTGCATTTTATCACAACATGCTACAAGCCAGAATCTGAACCCTGTATTGCCCAGATAGCAGTCACATCCTTGTGAAATGACAGTCGCTGAGATCAAAGAGTTTTGGGGTGAGATCCCCAAGTGAGATCTTTGATGTTTGAGGAACATCTTGAGACTTGCTGAAAAATACAGTCAGGCTGGATGAGGCTCTGAGCAGTCTGATTTAGCTGACGATGTTCGTTCCCATGGCAGAAAGATTGGACTAGATAGCCTTTAAAGGCCCCTTCCAAACCAAACCATTCCAGGATTCTAAATGAGCAGATTTGGTTGGGAAGTGGAACTGAAACAGTTTAAAAGGGTTTGACTCCTTAGTGCTGATTACTTTGTAAAAAGTGACCTAGTACCCACCCTCCAGCTGGTGTCAGTCAAGCCTGTAGTACTTAAACTGCTACTGGGAAGAAGCAGGGAGCAAACAGCAAAAGGAGTAGAATTTATGCGTTGTTTTGCATATACATGTCACGTGACTTGTCCCAGTTTTGTCCCAGTAGCCAAGGGCAGAACAGAATACTGAGTTAGATATAGCTCTGGTCTGATCAACATGTATATCCTTACATTACATTTACAAATTAAATATTGTAGCTACAGGGGAGATCACTCTAGATGTGCCTCAGTGAAATTAGGCAGAAGAGTAGACATCTCTTTTCACATTTTTGTTTCTACTTGTTGACACATGACAGTGTTATATGTAAGAGCTGGGGTATCAGTGAAATACACAGAATTATATATTGGTATGTGTATAGTATATAGCATATTGTATATACAGGCAAAATGCATGCTATATAAATGAACATATATACAATTTAAACATCTTACATAAATTGCCCATATCTAGAACCCTATTACTAAACATCTGATCTTCTACTTGACTTACCAATTGTTCACCATTCAGTGTACCTGCATCAGAGACTTCTTCAGTCAAATGTATACGCAAAATGCCTGTGCAACACTTAAACATACAGGAACTTAGCTGTGTTCTCCTCACAGCTAAAACAGTGGAAGGGAATCTCCATTTCAGACCTCATTTATAATTTTCTGCTTAAATTTTTGGAGTGCCTGTCCTGAGTCTTGCATTGCAAAAGCTGCTGAGGTTGAAATATTAGCAGTTCTTGTCCTTATGTGATGTGAAGCTCTAAAGCTTGTGTGGCATTGCTCCCATGAAAAGCCATACTTGAATGCTCTCTTTCATTTCCTGGGAAGGCAAAGACTTGGCCCACCACTATTATAATTATAAAACACACAGGAAGCAACATTTTTGAAGTGCTATTGTGCTGGTATAAATGAGATATCTCATATTCTCTGACTCAGGACACAATTTTATTTTTTTTCATTCAGAAACAGTCTGGAATCAATCACTGAATTCTGTAGCTCTGGCTAGTCTCAAATAAGGCAAATTTTGTTTTCTGAGTTTGTACTTGCACTCTAACAAGAGAAACAAACAGTGGTTTCTTGAAAGAGGAGAAAATAATCACTAAAAGATATGCTCGAATGCTTTCCCACAGATTGTACAGGGTCTTTTACTTTTCAGTTAACCTGAATTCCTGTTTTCTCTCTTTTTTATCCTGTCAGAAACAAGTATGGTCAAGCCAAGAAGGAAACGTTCATGGTTTTCCATCCATATCAGGCCTGTTACTGCAGTGCTTGAATATCTTACCTGAAAGTTACCATCACACTCTGAGAGGTCAGACTAGCTTCTGTGGAGATCATTTTCCCTTTAGGTAAAGCTCTGCATTTTGTAGACAATACCAGGACAGCAAGGACATGTTCTGAAGTACTTAATAAAACACAGAATTGTAATTTTACAAATACTAACACCTTACAGTTTTCTAACACAGCTCCCATCTTTCAAGTACTCATCTGAATCAAAGCTGAACATTAAAAAGTTTGAGGCTACAAGACTAACACTGGTTTTTAAATTGCTGAAGGATGACAGAATTTTAGGTAAAGTGTATTTATTCAGTATTTTCAAGTATGCAGCTATCATTAGCACTGTATTTTAATAAAGATAGGGAGGAGTGGGACAATGCTGCTCAGGTTCATGGGAAATGAGTGGCAGATAATTTTTGTCCCCTATTCTAAATATCACTCCATGTTATTTTTAACACAGGCATTTGAAATGTTCAGCTGTGACTGCTTATTTGTTCCTTTCAAAAGTTTATGAAGTCCTTGATCTGGAGGTCACTAAACAAATCTGAAAGCTGTAAATGAGTTCAAATGCAATATAATGGGAAGTTAATTTTCACTGCCCTATCTCTAGATTAATCATTTGAGGACAAAGATGAATTAAACACTGCATTAATGGACTGATATAGCAATACATAAGCTATACTTATCTCTCTGCAAACAATCCACTCCAATAGATTTATATGAATTAATTTTCTCCAATTGGAATAATGCGTGCTTTGAACTTGGTTCCTGAACATCAGATAGAGTCACTCACATAACAGTTTCTTGTGATGCTGGTATTGCCTCAGCAAGAGAAGAAGAGAGTTAAGCAGATTTGCAATACCTTATTTACTAATGCATCAAATGCTGTTGAAAACCAGAACTAACCTGATACAAACTCTAGTCTCTAAAAAACTCACTCAAGTGAAAAATAGCCTCTTTAGTTCAGGGATCAGGGGCAGGCTGAGGACCTCAGAAAGCTTCAGGGATACCTTCTAGTACCTAAAGGGGACTTACAAGGTAGCCGGAGAGGGACTTGACAGGAGCATGTAGTGACAGGGCAAAAGGAAACAGCTTTAAACTGAAAGAGGGCAGAGTTAGAGTAGATATTACAAAGAAAATCTTCACTATGAGGGTGATTAGGCATTGCAACAGGTTGCCCAGATTGTTGTGGCTGCTTTATTTCTGGAAGTGTACAAGGTCAGCTTGGACAGGGCTCTGAGCAACTTGGTCTAATGGAACGTGTCCCTGCCTATGGCAGGGAAGTTGGAGCTAGATGACACTTAAAGGTCCCTTTTAACCCAAACCATCCTATGATTCTATGATTTATAGAGATGGTGAAAAAAAAAAAGTGAAAAATGTTGTTGCCTTTGATTGAAACAAGCAAAACATAGAAATTCCCTTGAGAGACCTTGCATCTGGCAGGGGAATGAAAACATGGGATGCTTACGCTTTGTTTTGAAACAATTTTTTTTCCATATATAATATGATTTACTGAAAATATATTCAGATGGAAACCATTTTATCCAAGTCTACATAAGAAGGTATAAAGCCACCTTGTCCACTCCTGTAGCAGCGTGGCACTTCTAAAATCAAAGCCCTCAACTTCGTCAAAGTGCGAGACAGCACAATGTCTAATCAGGAGACACCCTGTGATTCCCCAAAGAAATCATGACATTGTGGAAAGCAAATTACCACAGTCTCTGTGGAGCACCAGCTGCTATTAGATATATGCTTGCCCCTTTCCATAGGGCAGCCCTGCACATTCCCCACTCTACCATTCCTCCTGCAAGACACAGCTGGATAGAAGATCAAAGGATGTGCTGAGGCCCTGTGTCTTGCATGGGAGTTATAGAAAGGAGAGAAGCACTGTGATGTGGAAGCAGGACTTTTTGTACTTATTGAGCTAAGGCACTGCTGAGATTGGATATAAGTGGCAGGTCAGGGGAACTGTCAGTGACTGCTCAGAAGAGACAGTGGAGAAAATAGGACACAGCAGAGAGGCCCAGAGATTACTGCTTTGAGAACAAGTGAAAGGCCACCATGTACTGACTTCTGGTCATCAGCATTGCTTAAAATTAAGCACAAGAACTGGGTCAGATCTTGTATTACTAAAATAAAGTAAAAGTATCAGATTCCCAAGCTACAGGTAGTGTCATTTTCTATGACAGCCTTCAGAGGATGTTTCTTCCAATCTTTTTTACCATAGGAGGGTCTTCCAACATCTTGTTTATAGAGGGGAGAATCTGCATTTTCTCTCCTGTTTGTCCTCCTTGGTTTGAACTCAGTAAGTAGGTACAGTGACTAAATGTCTGCAAAATAACATTGACTGTGGGCATGAATAATCACGAACAGGAAGTCAGTGTCCAGTGAATGTCACTCTCATCCCCAATATGGAGTCATGTCCCAGCATCATATCTGACCACAAAGTGTCCATCTTGACACCTCTCTCTTATGGCTTTAGATTATGTAGAGCTGTGTTTTGATAGATCATCTAGTTCCAAGTCCTCTGCCACAGACAAGGACATTGTCCACTAAATCAGGTTGCTCAAAGTCCCACCCAACCTGGCCTTGATTTTTTTTCTTCATACAGGCACTGTTGCACATCATTGGAGAGGGGAAGTGGCAAAAGTGTTGGCTATTGTATTAGTTCTGCTCTTTTAGAATTAAGTAGGGGTCACGAAAACCCCCTAGGAAATAAGTTATTCAGTGAAGTAAGTGTGTCATTCCCAGAGTTTTAGCAAGTTTTGATTTGGATATATCTGTGTACTACTTAAAAGCATCTATAGAGTGGTAGCAAAATGAAAGCAACTATTTAAAGAAATAGGTTTGTCATAGGGTGAAAATGAAAGTAAAACTGGTCTTTTTTCCTACCGTACGGAAGCCGACGGCCGGGCGGGGGGGG
>VYZS01074945.1:12934-31350 GCA_013400695.1 Neodrepanis coruscans
TTTTCAGTGTGTGTGAAATAAACTGTGATATTTGTGTGTTTTCTTTCTTTTTGGGTGTGTGAGTGACTTCTCTCGGACATCTCTTGTCAGAGTCGCAATTTTTGTGGTAAAACCACGACAAGGCTCCAGCCTACAAACATTTGTACTCTATCCGTCAAGTACTAGAGAACATTACTATGATCAATGGAATTGATTTCAGTGCTTCTTCTTTTCAATTTAAAAGGAAACCATAATTTTCAGAATTTTGACACACTTTCATCATGGTTATGGTAAGTAGAAGGTGTTAATGGAGTCAGCACTGCAGTGACATACATTCATATATTAGGACAATGAAGTGCAGAGCTGTTAAACGTTTCACCCTGCCCCTAATCCCAGAAATGATTCTATTCCAATAGTGTGAAAATTATTTTACATACGTGGTACTTTCTTTAGTGCTTCCTCGATCACTTGTTAATCAGTTTTTTTAAATGGGGAAAATGTTCTTTTCCTGGTTGTCTGTTTTTTAAAAAAGAATGTTGGAAGAATCTCAAAAAAAAAAACCAACCAAAATCCCTTGAGAGTCGATGCACTTGCTAATGGTCATGTTGAAAATCTCTGGTTAAAAGATTTACTTTTTTTCTGGTCTATTCCCACAGGTATAAGAAAAAAAGTACTTAAACCCAGTCCACTGGACAAAATGATTCTTTCTTTAAAGGAATACTTTTACACTTTGTGTAAATCCTTCTTTACCATAATGAATTAATTATCTATAAAAAGGAATCAGAGGAATGATGTTCCTATTCTACAGCATGACATAGTCAAAATGGAACTAGAAATTGAAAGGATAAATTTTGCAATGAATGGTGACATGCTTTATACATATATAAGTACTACAGAAAAGATGACATTAACATTCCTCTGTTTTAGTAAGTTCTTGATCTTGATCTAACTGAGAATTCAGAAGCCCAATTGCAATCTAAAGCTTTTCCAAAAATAGTACAAAATAAATCTCTGATGTCATTAACTTCTTCACAGGCATAGTAGCATGCCCAGACTTTTTCTTTCTGTGGAGTTCACTGAAAGACTACACACATCACAAGAACTAGGCCAGCCCGTGAGGCTAAGTCCTGCAACAAGCACATGGCTCATGCAGGTATTTATGAAATCCCTTAAATCACTCTTATTTGGTCCAAGCTGTTTTTTTACTACAGAGCCAAACTAACAACAAATTGTCATCCCCTCCTTTACTGGTACTGTGTAAGTAAGGAGAACCAAAGAAACAGTCATTATTTACATACCTAGGAGAGAAGAAAGGAGAACACAGCACTTAACTCTCTGCATTAACGTCTAGAGAGTTACACAGCAGAGTAAGATGAAGAAACTTCATTTGTGGTATGGAGAAAGAACATAAACTAAACCAAAACTAGAAGATACAATGCCTGGAGCAAAAACTGGTCATATGCTCCAAAGAACACTAAGGTTCCTTTGAGACTGATACTAAAGTTGAATTTCAGGCTTCTGCTATGTGTAGTGGTGCCTTTTACTCACACACAGCATCTCTTCAGCTACAAGTTAGATCCAGATGATTACCTGTTTGATACCAGGCAATGTATCAGCCTGGTGATTCTTCATGCATCACACTTCCTTCCACCACACAGTCTAACCCAGAAGGTATATCCCATATGGGAAGTTAAATAACCAACTAACTGTTATGTTATTTATTAGAAAAATAGCTTTGGGGAATTCCTATTTCTGTCTTAATTGTCTCTTGCCATCACTAACAAGAAATTATTATGTCAATTCTGCCTTTCCTGTGCCATTTATTCCATTGCCAACTCAGCCTGTATGGAGACACAGGCTTACTGCAGTAGAGATCTTCTCTCTGTAGCTTTGCACATATTACTAAATAAAAAAAATTGCATGAGTTCACCGACTATAAAGCCAAATGGCATCAATTAACATCCATCTGCATTTCACAGCATTTGGCCCTGGATCTCTTCTGGACTCCCCATAGCATCTCCATGACATGATTATTATTTTTCTCTTTTCCTGTTCAAAGTATATTAAACAAAATGACCCTGTGTCACAGCCCACAACAGTAGAGAGTAAAAAGGTATGGATGTTACATATGTACTGAGAAACATCAGGAAGGCACATCTGAGGGCATAAGAGCTATTGAGATAGCCTTGAACTCCTGAAGTCTCTGGAGTGATCATGGTCTTGTCCATATTGTTGACTGAGAATGGTCCTTGGCAAGTGGTTATTGTCTGACACTGCAGCAAATGGCCAGAGCCAAAACCTTTATTTGGACAAATCACACAGGCTCATCTGCTAACCCTGTCTCATTTAGACTATTATTTTATATAGCCCTACATTATTTTTGTACTAATAAACTAAACATTGCCTGGGCAAATTCTCTAGCCAACGGTGAGACTGGCTGGCACCATCTGGCAATAAACTAAATAAAAAAAAACCTCTTCTCTTTATAAAAGGATAGCCATAGCAAAAACAATTCAGGGAATATTCCTTAGACTGCACTAGCTCTTGAACCTTCTGAACTCATTGGGATGGCTAAAACTTCACCAGAGGCTTCCTCACAGTTTAACATAATAGACAATCAAGTTTTATATCTCTGGCCTAGGACTTGGCTCTGTTTTAATTGCAATCGAAGACTCCTGGCTATACTAACTTATAGCTACTATGAGAAAGTGGCTAGGGGACAGGTAGAAAAGGGAGTTATTACATGTGAATATTGCTCTTAGCAAAATTATAAAAAAAATCCTCCAGTTTTTCCACATTTGGGGATAAATTTGTCAAATTGTAAAACTCACTGTCTAGTCCTGCTCCTTTAGCACTGTGTCCCTATAAATTTTAATGTACTTCTTTTCTGTCAAAGGTATTATTTGGCATAAATGACAAAGTGACTATTTGGTGGCTTTGTAAATATACATTTGAAGACTCCTGGCTGTCATAAAATAATCTGGCTGTCAGATTGCAAAGTCAAAGTGAAGCAAGGTGGTTAAATGAAATGAGACTCCCATGAAGAATTTTCTTGTCACTCTGTATGTGGAGGCATCTGTTGCAAATTCAGACTCTCAAATCAATAGACACTTTGATCACATGATGATTTATGTCAATCATCAAATGTATGAGTGGTAACCACACATCTGTCACCAGGACAATGTGGCATAAAAGACAATTTAATTGCTTTTGGATTATAAATAAAATTAACATTGCAGGAATAAATTATAAGACGACTGTTAATTTGTCAATCATGTTATCAAGGGCAAGAAAAACTATTGGACATAAAAAACAAAGTTATTTTTGCTTCTACAAGGTGCAGTTAATAATGTTTTAATAACAAATGGCAACAATCTCTTTTTGGTAGGTATATACAATTTGAAAAAAGAATGTCAGTGTTGATGAATCTGGCACGTCTGTCTCAATCATCTCTTGCAGGTGTTAATGGAGGAAGCAATTTAGGATAAAGGACTTGGGAAAGTCCGCTATTAAAGATATATTTAATATTTAGATCAGCTTCTCCTATTTTCTTCCTCCCACCCATTATTCAACACTGATGACTTGGAAGAGAACCACTTCTAAGACAAAACAACCTGTGTACTTGCCATCATAGAAAACTAATTTGTGTGCAATGTCCAACAAAATTATGGGTGTCTATCATACCAGAATGACACAACACCTTAAGAAATGCATGTATATTCCCCATCTAGCCAGTAGAGAGGGACCTGAACCGCAGCTGGACTATAGAATTTGGATTTAGACAAATATTTTCATGTGTACAAGGTATTCACATTCTCATTGCTGTCAATAGTTAATAAGAGTTACATTCAGTTGCCATATGGGGGTGTCTAGTATCCTTTTAGTTGCTCTAGGATACCTGAGACATCTACACAGGGTTAACAGAGAAAACTCGTGACCTCTTGCTTTGAATTAGCAAGGAAGAATTCCTCAGGACAGCAAAATGGCACCAGATACCTATATTAGGCAACTAAATCTGGACCTTATTAAGTAAGGTCAAGGCCATTACTTCATCCCTGGGCATGGAAGGAGCACATCTTCATTCTTCAGATTCTCCAAAGCATCGTGTAAGTCCAAATGTGTATTTGCACTTGACTGTTGCAAATCTCTGGCAGGCAGCAGGAATATAGAACAGTGTCCCTGCAAAGCACAACATAAGTACCATAATCTCCCAGACTGCAAAAGTAGAAGGGATCAGGAAGGGAGAGCTGTACTTCTTTCTTGAAATTTTAGGCTCATGAGGTCCAGATCTAATAGCAATAACAGAAATCCATTTTGTATATGGACTGATGAAGTGTTCGGTGTGAGCCCCAAGTTAAACAAAATTGTCAATTCTTGATCCCATACCAAGTGCCACTTACTGTAATACGCTACAGCATAATTTGTAAGCATGATTTAATCCTCATACAGTATTCGTGAGAGGTGTAAATAATACACATAGCGAATAACCACTGATGGAGAGAGAAGACTAGTCTAGAGTGAATTATTCATTGGAGGGGATTTAACTTCCCAATTTAACCAGTTTTTTTCCTCAGCAATGATTGGCATCCAGGTTTGTGACCTAATTCCCCTTACAAATTGACTTTAGTCATATAGAAGCAGCAGAGAGTTGTCAAAAACTGCCTTAGGGAACACCTCTGTACATAGTTTACACTGTCTAGTATCACAAGAGCATAAGGAGTCTATGTCAGGTTCTTTTCCAAGAGCTGCCTAAGATGTGTGACAAGAAACAGATGTTGTTTTTTCAGGTCAGTTTATTTTAAGTCACATGCATTAGCTGAAAAAATTATTTCAGTTTATGTACAAGACCTTAGCAACATCAAAATAGGGAATGAGGGAATAAAAAATTGTCTTCAAATCTTCTATGGTTGATTCTGTATCTGAATAGTAATTGATTATTTGCAGCATACAGTCACAATTATATGGTATTATGCTTTCTTTTTTATTCATCTTCAGTAAATTAATTATCTCCTGCAGATCCATCCAACCTACACTGAGAGCAAGAGGTGAGAAAATCACCTGTGATACTTTCATTCTCCACTTTGATGATGGGAGTACAGTACTCTTGATCTTTTCTACAAATATTCCTTGCACAGCTTTCGGAGAGAAGTAACTTGACTCAATAATCAGGCATTTTAAACCAAAACGTTTATCTTCAATCACTGAGGTATCAATAGGAACACTGGCTTTTAGATTTGCAGAGGGAATGCATTTATTTACTTTTTTTTATTCACTGAATGATAATGATGTGATGCACCTTCAGCTGGGTTGATAGGAAGTGCTTGGTAAAGCTGATATCCCAACCTATTTGAATACAATTGGAGAAAGTCCTCTCTCTTGAAGGGCAAGTTGAAAGTAGAAATCCTAGTGACCTCTCTATTATCTTTATCTGCTCAACAACAGAACTGTGGAATATGGCAGTTAAGATCCGCAAAAGGAACAGGCAGTCTTTTTGAAGAAGTAATTTCACTCCTCTTCTTTCTCCCTTCATAATATTCAGCCATTCTCATTCTTGTTTTGACATGCCAAAGCTATTCAAAGTTCACCTGGTAATACAGATTGATGAATGTCACAAATTTATCTATGATAGGACTATTTGGAGGATGCAAAAAATCATGCAAAATTATTACCTGTAAGGGCAAGTGTAGCCTCAATTTCCAACAGAAAAAATGTAAAAGGGGTTAAAGCTCCTATTGCCACCATTTCTGCATATGGAGTAGCAAGACCAATTATAATACAGCAAAAAAAACCACAAGCATGGAAAATCTAACAGACTGCTGGTGTTGACTGGGATAGAGAGATTTTTCTTCATAGTAGCTACTGTGGGTCTTGGATTTGTGCTGAAAACAATGTTGATAATTCAGGGATGTTTTTGTTAATGCTGAGCAGTGCTCACACAGGGTCAAGGCATTTTCTGCTTCTCACAACCACCTCATCAGGGAGAAGGCTGGAGGGGGGAAAGCAGTTGGGAGGCAACACAGCAGATTTCAGTTCAGCAATGTTTAACTTATTTGCTACATGGGAAAAAAATGCATGCCACTTTTCATCTGGTTTCTTTTAATGCTGGTCTCTTAAATTTCTTTCATTCAAATGTCCCAGGCTATGCTCTTTTGGTCCTGTGTCCCTGATGAAGGGGACAGGCCTGTAGAAAATGTGCCAGCCCCTATGGTTTTTTGGGGGGTCTGGGTTACAGCCTGGCTCTATGGTGTCCTACTCCATGTTGTTACTCTCCAAAAAGAGCTGTTTCAATAATCAGCTGGGTCTAGTATATGGGTTAATGAAATAGGAGAACCATGTTGATGTACGTGAAGTATAGATGTAGTGACAAAGGACATCTGGTAGTCTGCTTATTAGTGAGCTTATTATATTTGTATCTCTGTAAAGAAGCTATTCTTATATAAAAGTCTGAAGGAAAAAATATATTGACAGCAGAATTTCAGTATGAGCCATTAAAATGCACCTGAAGATGACCATCCTGCTGTCGCTTTGAATTGCTTCCTGCAGCTTGCTGCGGATTGTTAGCAAAAAAGAAAATACTAAGAAGAAAATCTAAATTAGTCCCTGGACAATACAAATGCAACTAGACTTGGGTTCATATGTTCATATGATTTCACACTGTGTTGCCTGAGGATATACTGAGTGCTAGCATGAGGCAGTGTTCATCCTGACTCTAGTTAAAATTGTGTCTTATTCCTACAACCATAAAATTCACTAAATGAAAGGTCAAACATTTAATTTGAGAAAAATACATGATATAAATTTCTCCAATGGGAATTTGTACAAAAATAAAAGCAGTCCTTCCTAAGACTCTTGAATTGTGATGTAAAATATCATCTCAGCTCTGTTTTGGCATCCTTAACACTTGGAAAAGCATTGACTGATACTAATTATTACGGAGGATGCAGCATGACTGTCATTGTGCATAAGGCAATATTTATCCAAACCTGTTTGTTTTTATCACTCTGACTAGAAACATCTGTTATTTACCAAAAGTGAAAATCCATTTTGTTGAGTATTTTATTTCTGAAGAGTATTCAAGCAAGTTTATTACAGTATACCAAATCTACAGGGATGTATTGCCAATACAAAATATCAAAGAGAAAGCTTTCTGCAATCCAAGCCACTGCATGTGTTCCTTCTCAAACTTTATAACCACTCTGGGAAGGTACATTTAAAGACATCTCTCAGATCATACAGATTTAGTCTTTATATGAACCACTTTTCACCACCCTTGGCTCTCTTCCACTTCTGCTTCCCTTGTAATGCTTTAGTGCCTTGAAGACCAACTAGAACTGCCATGCTACTATTGTCTGTATGTGCTAGCAAAGACTTGGGTTTTCACCAAGAGAATTCCTACTGATTGTATGAAAACTGTGGCATCAGCTCACAGTATCTTTGTTGGGAATTCATGGTTTTCATAAGTTTGAAAAAACTAGCAGAGGAAAAATAATCTTTATATATTTTTATAGGGCTTTTGATGTGTTTGCATTTAAAGGCATGCTGGCTGGCAGTGTTTAGTCCTTCTTTTCCCTCATTAAGGAAAATATGAGAGTTTTTTTGTCACTAATTTAAGGACGTTTGAGGGGGGGGGGGGGGGGGGTTCTTTTGCTAAAATTTCAGGTCAATGCAGAGATGCTGTTTAGACAGAATGGTCATTTAATGATTTCTTTGAAAGCACCCTGTGTTCTCTGGATCCAGTTTGTGTTGATCTGAGAGCTGACTCAGCTGGTGAGGCTAATGCACTATTCCTTTGAAAACCACTCCATTTCTTATATAGATGTAAAGATGTTTTCATGCACATACCTAACAATAGTGCCAGATCTTCAGTACAAAAAGAATTGAGCTTGAAATAATTTTTCATACAACTGCAATTCAAAATTAATATTATTCAAAATTAATAACACTGCACAATGTTATTTGAATAGTAATGGCTCCCACAGAGGCAGTGGAACTATATTATTAGCAAGAAATCTTGAGTTACTACCAATACCTACATATTTGCAATATATCCAAAAAATATTGTTGTTTCACTATTTTTTACCCTGCTTAAGGTATGGTTGAGATGTCCATGAGTTGTGGAGTAGTATTTTGGGTAGAGTTTTAAGTAGGCTCTGTGGAAGTGAATTTGATGTTAATAAAGCAGACACAGATTTTTTTGTGTTTAATGTAAATATTTTATGTGTGTGCCTTATGGGGAAATAAAGAGAAAGCAGGTGTAAGCTGTATAAATAAAGCGGTATAAGAAACAAATTAACTTAAATCTACCTCTGTTTTGGAAAAGAAATCTGATTATTTGCAAGTGTTATACTATTATCTGCTTGAATTTTCAGGTGAACAATTTGCAATTATAGCTACTCAGTTACTCATACCATCCTCAGGACAGGATATCAGGGCTTAGACTCTGCAGTCCTGTACAAGAAAAGGCTCTATCTACACATTAATCTATGCTTAATCTATGCATTAAAAACAGGTCCCAAAGGAAAAGATAGATAACCCAAAAGATAGCTCAAGTGAGTTGCTCAAAATGTCAAGGGAGCCCAAGCAGACAACTAAAACACTGAGAGGTCTCATTCAGTGCATTAATACTAAAAGAACTTCTACTGCTGTTTAGTTGACCCATAATAAAATGACAGTGAAAATGCCGCTCTCCATGAAGATTTTAACTTGCTTACTTTCTAGTGATATATAAGCACTCAGTTGGAATGGACTGTGGGAGAAGAGTGCAAAATCGATTTTGCTGATCCCAGCTATAGGAAACCTTCTAGCACTCCAAAGCCAACATCATGGTCCAGCTGATGTGAAATCAAGACTCTTCTCAAAATTTTGTATCCCCTTTGCTTGGACGTTAGTTTAATCTTCTAATTGTAAGCTTGTCTCCAGCAGTTTCTGGGAGAGGAAGAGCCAGGAATATTCAGCCTTTTAGTTATTACTTGCAGAGCTACTTTTAATTGTTTAACATGTAAACAAATGAAAGTTGATTGAGTTCCCCTGCATGACCATCTTTCCTTGGAGATAAATATTATCTCTGTGTTTCTATCCATGATTTAAAAAAAAAAAAAATAAATCTGTTGGGTTGATTTCTGGATAAGGTAACCCTGGCAAGAGAAGAAGTTTGATATCAGGAGGCAACCATAAGCACTGCAGGCTGGGGTCCCAAGTTCAAATGCATGCTTACTACCAATCAACAATCTATCTACATACAGGTACAAGCTTTGCAGTTATGTTTGGAAAATGCCTGAATGATTTCTGCGTGGTGAAAGTAGATCACATCTGCCTTGAAAGAGGGGCTTTGTTTCCTTGCATAGGCTTGCTGGGGTCATGAAGGAGGGCATGCAGGCCTCTCTAAAGCTGCCTGCTGACAAACTTCAGCTTCCAAATGGGAGAAAGGAAGGGAAGTTGTAAATGGGTTGTCATGGCTTGTTGTAATTTTTAAGTTCTGATAGCACCCATGGGTTCAAAACTGAATCAAAGCAATAGGCAAAATCGCACACATTGGTTAACAGGGATAACATGACGGGGGAGGTAGAATCTCTTGTAACTTTTTTCAGCAACAGGACTTGATCTAAATTAGTCCATTTTGATTCTGCCTATATTCAGTGTAAATGTTCTGAAGGTGATTCATCCCATCCTAGGTTAAGAATTGACTTCAGGTGAGGTACCTACTTTCATTGGCTATAGAGGGAAACAGTATAGACTTGATGCTAAACAGTTAAAGACTGAAGATGAGTAAAATATAGCCCATCCATAATTCTAGCTAGGGGCACTTTTAGGTCTTCATTAGATATAACGTGTAAAATATTAGCACTGTGGGAGTCCATTGACCTCACAGACATGAAGAAAATAATTTTCCCACAGATGACAAAATTGCTTGCTTAAGATAGATTTATATTTGCATACTCACTAATATGCAAGTTAGGTTTTAAGTCATTGTTTCATTATGCAGGATAACTATTCTGCCTGATATTGCCACAAGTCTGAATTCCTTTGTCCAAAAAGAAAATAATATTCTCTTTGGATGCATGCAGGGAAGTATTAGGACTTCAATGATCAGGAGAATGCACAGATCTAACACAAAGAGGTTTAAATCAGATGGCATGTAAAGTGAATGACACCTTCTATTTTTAAGCAAGGTATCTTTAAGCTATGAAGAATTTATAATGGAATGACTGATACTAATAGGAATGTTTTATCCCCGTCATTTGATTTCAAAGTATTGGAAGTCAGGATTGATAAGGACCCCTATGAAGTAAAGAGAAGAACTAAGTTCAGAGCTGCTCTCTTTCAAGTCAGAGATAGAAGTGAACTGTGTTACAAAGCTGTAAGGTGTTGCTACATAATTTAAGAAAGGTGGTGAAAAGAGTTTTTAGCCTGAATCCACATGTAAAGGTGAACAGAACTAAGATAATTGCTAACTACAGGCTATTGCCCTTGAAAAAGGAACAAGAAAAAGAACAAAAAAGAAATCCATACCCTAGTATTTATTGTGTACTTACGAAAAAAAAGACAAGCCACAATACATGTTGTAGATGAGGGACAAACATTAACATGCACAAATCTGTCTTCAGAGAGGGTGTAGTCCAAGACAAACTCATCTCAGGAATGCATTAAGAAATTACAACATGCAATGGATACCACCTGAAACATGAAAAAGTCTAGCTCTGTACCAGGAAAATTTTTTGCTCATCAAGAATATAGTCAAACAGTGTAACAGGTTTTCAGACCGGTTTTACAGTCTCTGTCCTTGGAGATACTCAAAAGTCAACTGGACAAGACCCTGAGCAACCTTCACTAACTGGTCTTGTTTTGTGTAGGGGTTGGTCTAGATGATCTCTGGAGGTTCTTTCAAACCTAATTTATTGGGTGAATCTACAAAAAATGCATGAACACTTACTAAAGATCTGGGTGATCTGCTTTTACTGGGTTTAACAAAGCAGATTTATTGAAAAAATGTCAATTTTCTGAAAGAAAGACAGCTTACAGAAGGGTTCTCACCTCATCTATCTCGTGTTCTTTCTTGTTTTTAAAGGTTCCTAATTGCCACAATAGTGCTGTCTTTGTTCTAAAATTCAAAACAGATTCTTTTTCAGGAAATTTCAAGATAAAAATGTTTGCAAACAAACTCAATAAAAAGTCTGGATTATGGCCATGGAAAGACTTGACATATGGCTTTAACAAAACCTGGGGGAAAATGCATTTTCTAAGGGGAAAAAAAAAGGTAATTTTTTTCTATATGAACAAAATACTAGATTTCAGCAAATTATTTGGGTGTATTTATATTTTAGAAGAATGTTTGGTTTTGTTCAAGTGGTCACCAAGCCAGGGAATCTGTGTTTGTAGCAAGAGCAGAGCAGAAGGAGGTTAAGAGAAGGCAGCAACAGATCAAGAGACCTGGAGATAGTCTTTCCTCCTTCCTTAGCTATCTGGTAACTAGCCCAGACCCAGAAGAATAATTTCCTTGTTCTAGTTTTCCAATGCAACAGGACAGGATAGTGAGAATGCACCAAATGACATCCTTTGCTTTGTTCAAGGTGCCAATAGAGCTCCAAAGCTGGTAATTAAGCTCATTATGGAAAAGTGTCCTATTTAGGTCCCCGCTATAGTAACTAGAAAAGTTTTGCATAATGTTTTATGTTGAAAAGCAGTTAAAATTTTCCCTCAAACACATTGCTCAAAATCACACTTCATCAAATATGTTGATTATGACATTTTCCAGGCATGGCATCTACTCTGGTGGAAGAAAAAAAAAGAAGCTTCATCTGTATCAGCTTGAGTGAACAGGTCTTCAGGAGAAATGCAGGAGTTAAGAAATACCTTGTCCTCACACAACAACTCATAAATTTAAGATTATCTTTTTTCCATCTTAAAACTGTGTCACAAAAGGCTTTGGTTGGTTGGTTGGTTGTTTTGAAATAAACTATTCACTAGAGACACTTTTTATTGTGACTTGGATTGATCTTGTGTGAAGTAGTTCTGTATTATGAAATGACAGAAATATGTGGAGTTTTAGCTCATCTCATATTAACTCACAAAAAGCTTCTAAATTTAGGTATCCAAATAAACTGACAACTGCATGCTCAGAGAGCTTCAGGAGCCCATCACTGGCCAGAAGAAATCAATGGCACTCTGTTCTATCAGTGCATATCATCTGCCATTTTTACATGATCATCCCACAGTTAAATAAGTCATAAATTAAGAACTGACAGAGTTAAAAAATGTCAGCTGAAACATTATTCTGACTAAAGTGCTAGCTGCTGCTGAAGGTTATCGTAGGATTATGGGATAACTAAGGTTACAAGGGGATTCAGGAAGTCTCTAGTCCAACATCCTATTCAACATGAAGTCATATGAGTTTGCTGAGGACCTTTAGCATCTTAAAATCTAACAATGTCTGAGGTCCACAACCCTTCTGGGCCGTTGTTCTACGGTACAAGGAAAAAGAACGACTTCAGGTGGGGCCCAGAACAGCAACAGGCTTTTGATCAGATTAAGCGTGAGATCGACCATGCAGTGGCACTTGGACCAGTCAGGACAGAGCCAGATGTCAAGAATATGCTATACTCCGCTGCTGGAGTGAGAAGGTCCTACAGAATTTATACGTTTTCCTTGGTGCACAGGTCCAGAATGTTCTCCTTTCTCTTCAGAGTGAGCTGGCAGTTAGCTCTGATTTTCTTCTTCCCATTTGCCGGCCATATAATTCGCTTAGAAGGGTCCACTAAGGCTTTGTGGATTGTTATTGAATTCGCCCGGGGGGCCCAAGGTTTTTTTGCCTGGCCACCCGTTGTTTTCATTAGCAATATTTACAATGGTATCAGTCACTACCAAAGTATTAGTCAATGTATGGGTAATTCTGGACAAACTTCACATTTTTAGGGGCTATTGAAGGGGCAGTGCTGCCGACTTTCACCTTCTCCTGGGTTGGTAATCATACTATCATTTCTGGCATTGGCAAAATCTCCTTAGACTTCAAGTATATCATGCTAGTCATTAGAGCATTAACTCTTATCGGTCACATATTGCTTCCCATAATACAGGCAAAATGGGTGTCTCCCCTCACCCTCCCAGGGGTGAGGTGTTGAATCTTTCGTTTTTTGCTTCCTTTCTTAACTTTTTCTTTTCTTCGTTTTTTGCCCCTAGGAGCTGTGGAGTGTATGTGTTTTGTGTGTGTGTGTTTATGTGTATGCGGTCGTGGACATCGGCTCAACCCTTTCCCTGGGGGGGGGGGGATTCTGTCCAGCAGCGAGAGCCCCCTCCCCCTGCCCTGGATTTTTCTTCAGAAGATACCAGCCCAGAGCTGGAGGGATGAGGAGAAGCGGTGCCTTCGGATTTGAGATGGAACCTGCAGGATTTCAGATGTGGAGTGGCCCCCTTCTTTCCCCCCTTCCTCACAACATCACCACCGGGACACACGTGGAGGACGTGGGCGCGGACATCCTGGTGACGTGGCCATCAGGGAGGAGTGGAACAGCTTTGGATTGGAGTGCAGTAGCGGGGGCGGGGAGGTGTCGGCGCGGGGTTTGAAAGGAGAGAGGGGATTTTCGGCTCTCTCTCTAGGACCCGGGAAAAGCTGCGGAGACAACGGGGATGGGAACCTGGGACTGCTATCTAGACACTCTGGTTTTATTTTAACATTTCTTGTTTGTTTTTTTTCCCTGGGAGGGAGAGGGGGCAGGAAGACTTTGCTGGGGCCGTTTCTGTTACTTGCTTTTGTTTAAAAGAACGGGCAATCTCTACCTCTCTTTGTTCCCCACCCCACCACACACACACACACACACACACACACACACACACCCGGTTCATTTTTTTTTTCTTTCCCTTTAAATTTAATAAATTCTGTCGCATTTAAGTTTGTTTACTGTGTTAAATTAATACAGTAGGTCTGCAAATGCACATTGGAGGATGGAAGAACCAGCCAAGAGGACCCTTTTGGAGTGCATCTTAGAGCAGATCTAGAGGCAGTGCTGTCAGTGGGACCGGGAGTGTCAGATACCAGAAAATATTGCCAGTCAGAGAGGTATCAGAAGGACATCCGTAGTGCTAGAACCTAAAGCAAAACAGGAAGTTCAGGGAACAGGGAAGAGTGTACGAGTGCCTGAAAGAAATTGTCTGGCCCTTGCCCTACTCAGCACTAGGGATCTAAGGAACTGGGATCAGAGAAGATAACCAAGTAACCAGATTCAATATTACTAAACAAGACGTTTGGAAGACAAGTATAAAAAAAAGAATGGGGAGAATATATAGGAGATAAAGGAGGATGATACAGATCAAACAGCAAGACAGGCATGGCAGAATCACTTTTGAGGAGAGAGTAGAAACAAATTCATAGGAGGCATGGAGAGGAGAAGCAGCAGCCTGGAAAGCAGAAAAATACATACAAAACAGAAATCGATGGAAAAGTGCACAAATGAGACTAGAAAGAGGTAGCATGAAGCAAATTGAGACTGTAACACTCTTCATACTCCCTGCTAGTTGGACATCTGTCTGCTTCCTTGAGAGATTAAAAAGAGAGGATGGTTGTGACGGGTGATAATTTTGTATGTACACAGAGGGTTTTCATCTTGAGAAGAAAAAAGGTCTCTGTCCTTATGTTTTAGGTTTTCTGTTTAATTACACTTAATGGCACTTTCAGCAATGCATTACACAACAGAGCAGCCGTCACCAAAACAGAGTCATTCTACTCTGAGAGTCTAACAACCTAACATTTTTGCTTTGATGATGGCAGAAGCCTTGAACTGTTGTGAACTACTTATGATAATACATGGTGACTCCCTTCTGTCTTTTCCCAGTGAAAATGGAAAAGTGGCTTGCATTTGTTTTGAGAGAGAGATTTTTCCAAACTTGCCTGCAACATCCTTCTTGATACAACACTGCTTTTTTAGTAACCTGACTTCTGAGATTGAAGTGAAAAAATGATTACTAGACTTTTCTATTATGAAATCCTGATTCCTTCACCTTCATCATGAGTGAAAGAAAAGGTTAATAAACTCACTTAGCTTTTCTGAAATATAATAAGCAAGGCTAAGAAATTTCTTTTACCCAAACTGGGGTCTACAGTTAATCTTGAAAGAAGTCCTGTTCACCTGGTGTCATGTCGTCGTCGGAAGTGTTCAAGGCCAGGTTGGAGGGGGCCCTGAGAAACCTGGTGTACTAGGTGGAATCCCAGTGCATCACAGAGGGGGTCGGAATGAGAAGATCTTTAATGTCCCTTCCAACCCAAACCATCCTGTGATTTCCATTACTTCTCTGGTAAAGAAAACTGAATGATACATGTACAAATATCAAGCAGCAAGATCGTTATCTGCATAAGAGTTTTGTTAACCCTAACAGGAATACCATGATGAGTTCTACTTTGAAAATTATCTTGAAAATTTCAGACAAGTCAAGCCAGTTGCAAATCAGAAGCTGCATAATAAGGGTGTACTCTAGTTTTGCAATACTTTCTACATTTGTAGAAAAAGGCACATGAATTGTCAACTGAGATGAAAATATTCAATTGGGAAATAAGATGCAAAACTTGTTTTGTCAATAAAACTCAATAGACTTTGGATCTTTAGTAAGGGGTATGTAAATCACAAATTTCTGCCTTTAGCTCAAGAAGAAATGTCTTTCTAAAGTCTTCAAACTAATTGAATTAGAGACATTTGCAAATGAAAAAATATTATTAATATTCTGGGATTTGTATGCTTCAGAAAGTACATTAGAAGACCGTATTATTTTCTTCTGGCTTTAACATCCTGGCTTTGTTTGGATTTCAGCTTGAAGTTTGGATGTAAGCTCATGATCAAAATGAGATTTCCCCATTTTGGATGCTGTGTTCACACCCATAGGCAAGATCTCAGACATGTTGGCTCCTCTACATTATACCCCACATGTCAAGACATGTCTAGAGTGTCTGCAGACCCTCAGATCTCCTTCAATACATTGCTGCTAGACCCTTTATAAGGTAAGGAGAGAAGAAAAGGAGCAAGCGGACAATCTCTTATCTGATAAATTGCTATAATCTTCACAGCTAAAAGGAAGGTGGCAGGATTTTCCTTCAAGAATCTCTAGCTGTTACCAAAAAAGACACTGGATAAACTGCCTGCTCTGCATAACATAAATAAAGCATAGACATGTTACATCATAACTTTTCATCACTAAATTTCTGGAGTTGTGTGTAACACAAGGCAGATTTGTCCCTGGATTCTCCTGCATAAAGTCTCTTGCCTAGGAAAACACAAAATGACTTATGCAGCATTCCTGGAAGATCACAATTGTGGTGTCTGCCTAACACAGTGTCACTGATGTCATCTTCCCTGAATGAGTAGCATTTTGTCAGTGTTGTGTGATGCTTTGAAGAAATAAAGTACAACAGAAATGCAAAATAATAATAAAATATTTCTGCATTCTTATCATGCAATTCCATTTTTCCAGTCTTTAATCACCATATGTGCATGTTTCTACTGTAATTTAGGGAAGAAATTAAGCAAATTTAACTCTAAATATTAGGAGTTTCTTGTCACTGTAACTTGTATTTCGAGTTGAGCCCTTTTGTGAAAGCTTTATTTTGATCTGTATATTTAGCCCTAATGTTCACTTATGGCTCTGTTGGTAAAATGCAGTAAATAAGAGTCGTGAGATAGGCAGAGTCAGTGGAGAACCTGAAGAGAAATCCAAGTGGAAATATTATGATTCCAGGTGTTAAATACTGCTTCTAGGTTGTTGGATTTCTGTGAAATTCAATATACCTTTCTATCTTCACAGCTGAAAAAATAACATTAAGCTTCCAGAAACTGGCTGAATGAAACAGATCTAACTACCATTATAATTTCTACAATGTCTTGTGTCCTTTTGTTCTGAGAGGTTTAGCTGCCGATGACAGCAAATTGATTCACATCAGATCAGGGATACCCTTGGAACAGAACATTCTTGACTTCATATCACAGTATTGAACTCAAATCTCCCTGGAAGATCTTTTCCTGTGGTCTGAAGGCCTCTCAAGGCATGCTAGCATTAGACTGAGTGATGAATGAGCTGCTAATTTAAGAACTCAGCATGGAACTCAGTTCTTATCAAAAAGCTCAGCATGGAAAACCCTACAGAGGGTGGAAGCAAGGTCAGATAGCCTGAGAGGAATACAGACAAATTTTCCAAGTAATCAGGGATCAGGTTAGGAAAATAAAACTCAGATAGAATTAAATATGACCAAGGAAGTTAAAGACAACATGAAAGCTTCTATGTATATAGGTACCTTGGTGATAAAATGATGTCTAGGAAAAAAGGAGGCTGTCACTGGAAGACCTGGTTACCTGTGATATGGAGAAGGCTGAGGTACTCAATAGTATTGGGACTGGCACTGTTTAATATCTTTGTTGACAACATGCATGGGGGGCTGAACTGCCGCCTCAGCAAGTTCACTAAGTTGTGTGGTGCAGTTGACACACTGAAGGAAAGGGATATCTTCCAGAGGGACCTGGACACACCTGAGATGGGCCAGAGCAATTAATGTATAGATCAAAAATTAATATCTCTGTGTTCATCCACCAGGTATGTTGTTATTTGCCTTTTTTATTCTTCTTACATTCTACTTTCTACCACATATAACCGGGGCGCAAAAAATGCCGTTACTGGAAGGGAAATACAGTAAAATTTCCTAGGCTTACCTGGGGGAGGCTCCAATACACACCTTCTCTCAGCAATCTGGAAGGATAGCTGTTGTGCAATCTCTCCCAAGGCTCTAAGGTTTATATGGCAATGGTCGTAGGTTTGTTAAAAAAGGACTGTCAATGTTATTTTAAATTTGACACTGCATTGTCAAATGTGAAGCAATACTTCTAATGACAAGTTTTCAATACCATGTTTGCTCATGTTTTTTGATGATTCTTCCTTCCCCTGGCTCTTAGAAAGTTTATTCCCTCTTGCACGTGCAACTCAGCAGTGGAAACCCTCACAAAGTTCCCTGGAAATGTAGAGTTGTCAAGATCTGCTCAGAGTCAGGTGAAAGAACACTCATGATCAATGTCAGGATTCTGTTTTTCTTTCCTAGCACAGGTTTTGTCATTTGCTTCTGACACAGTAAGGTAATGAAATGAAAAATTATGTTCTTTTCCAAAGTTAACAAGTTCAAGATGTATCTATTATTCTTCTACTTCTCTACTGTTCTTTTAGCCTTTCTTTTTGCCGAATCTAATTGTTGTGGGTTGGAAAAAATAAAACCGTTCCCCCCCAACCACTCCCTGGCGGGGCTGTCACGCCCGTGGGAACCGCATCGGGAACGGAGCCACGGCACGCGCCGGGAGCCACCGGGCTGCGGGCGATGGCGCCATGATGGCCAGCGGCAGCGGGCAAACCGGCAGCGGCGGCGGCGCTGGGAGAGGCCGGCGGTGGTCCGGGCTGGGTCAGCCAGCACGGGCCCAGCGGAC
>VYZS01074945.1:31670-50048 GCA_013400695.1 Neodrepanis coruscans
GGGTGCGCGGTTTTTGTAATCTTCTTGAGTTGTTCCCTCAGTCGAAATCGGGCAGAGGTTCATAGCCAAGGGGATCTTGAGAATACGTGCTCCCTTCTAACTACCCCGGAGTCTCTCAGCCGGGCTCAGAGGAAAAGAGAGACAAGCACTATCTCCAGAGCGTCCTCACCTCAAACGCGGGCCCTGGAAAAATTTAATTTGTTTGTCTGTTTTGCACTTTATTTGTCGGGTTTTGGTGTCTGTGCAAAATAAACTGTGATTTTTGTGTGTTTTCTTCATTTTTGGGGTGTGTTTGTGACTTCTCTCAGAGTCTCTGCTCCAAAATCACTGAATTTGTGGTAAAACCACTACACTAATCTTGGAACACAAAGCTTGACAGCACTCTACCAATGACATGTAAAGGTCAACATTTCCAGAAGTAATTATATTCCAAATAAATAATACTTAAGTAAAAAAAGCCTCAACTTCCCTTCAAAAAACCTTTCCCTTTAGATGTCTTATCTACATGTTTAACAGTGAATCATTTAACCCAGTTTGTTTCAATACATTAGGCAGTAAATTGTGAGTTCAGATTCTGAATATCTCACAAACCTTCCCCTGATTCAGATACATTTTATATTCAAGCTTTTAGCACTAGAAGTCCACAAATCAGCCCTCAGGAGATAAAATTTACCTCCTCAAGGAGCACTGAGTGTTCAGTTCTAAATTTGAACTGCTCAGGGTCTCTACTATTAGAAAGAGATTCATGAGCCGGGATGAAGTTTGTTATCCTTTTCTCAATTAGGGCTCTGCATCTGATCCCTTGCTAATCTGACTCATTTACAGCTAATGATTTAGGAATATGGATCAACACCTGGAGGTTTGTTGGTCAAGATGCAATCACCACCAGTAGTAATGCCAACAGTGGTCAAAACTGAAATTTGTACATTTAAAACCTTTTCTAAATCTGTTGCTATTTTAAACATGCCACAGTTATCTTTTTTCAAGACAGCTCTCAGTCACCAAACCACTTCTCATGAGAGATTAGTTCAATAGACAGTTAAAGTAAGCTTCAGATCTCAAGTTTTATCCATTTTTCACATATAAAGAGCAAAATAATACTGCAATATTTTTTCTGTAGGGAAAAATCTCATTTTGGAAATGTAAGTCACAAATGATTTCACAGTTTTTGTTCCAACTTTAAAAAGAAAATTCAGCTTCAGGCACCACTTAATCACAGGGAAATTTCACTTTTTTCAGTAGCGAATTTATTGAAATATATCTGTTTGAATGTAACAGAGGCAGCATTGGTGCTGACTGATATGCATTGTTAAAGGATTTCATTAAGTCAAGGTCTCAAGCATAGTATTTCATAAGTGTGAACGGCGAGGGGAAAACTTCACAACCAATGTGATTGTTATCAGTTTGCCGTTTATTCAAGGTTTAACACATGCTTATAGAACCCCATTACATGAATATGCAATTAACTACATGAATATGCATGCAGGGCTAGAAATGACCTAATACAGAACTTATCTACTCCTTAATGATTTAGTTTTACTCCTACATATAGCTACTTGGTTATACTCATTAGTGAACTAGGTTTAGCATTACTTTATCTTATTCTATCTTCGCAGGTGCAAGGTCAAGCATATTTCTCTTATCTTCACACAGTCTTGTTATTCTCTACACTTAGCTCTCAAGGACGACCTAATTGTGGGAAAACTTCTTTGCTGACAGGCTGTGATTTTGCAGTTACATAGCTAACATGGAGAAAGGCATAGTTATGCTAACAAGACCCTTGCTTGTACACTTACTTCGGAAAATCATGTCCATGGCTGTGAAGCCATTCTCCAGCACATAAGGAGGCTGAATTTGTTGCAAATTCAATAGTCACATTTTGTGTAATACCTTCAACTTTTCCCAAAGAAACAGTCACAGAAGAATTATTAGAAAGTTCCTTTAAATCTTACCAGGGAAAGAAGCTGTTTTAATCTTGATGCTTGTAAAATATTTTGCATTAGGAATCATGCACTGAAGACAGTGCACAGAGCATAAGGAATAGAAGAGTTTAATTGAAGGTGGAAAAAATTCACTTTTTTTTTCAAGTATTAAAAGAAATATACAGTTATTTTGCACCTTGCATAATTGCCATTTATACCAAATATCAAGCGTTCAAATTTTCTTAGACTAAAGGAGGGATCGGTGTTTAATAATGGTACCCAAGGAAAAAAAACAACTTAGACATGACATTAATTTGCTGATGCCTGTGGAGATAATGTCCACATTTCCACCGTAGTGCTCAGAGACCTTAAGCCAGCTGATTCCTCTGAAAGATAATATTGCATAATTGTACAGCAGCTCAAAAAGTTTTCAAAAGGAAATAAAAGGCTGAGTGTGATAAAAAACCCAATCTAGGAGGACCTGTTGTTTAATAATACATGAAGATGAACCTCTTAAGGACAGTTTAATTTCCTCTAATTTTAGCTGTCTAAAATTCAGGTGCAAGTCTAATGAAGGATTTCTCTCTCTCCAGAGAAAAAAGGTCAGTGCCTCAGGCAGCAGTTTAACTCACCGTGAGTTTGTTGTCGTCAGAACTCTTATAGCATGGAATGTCAACACAGTGGGATTTGTGTTCAAGAAGGATAGTACAAAGGAATAAGGTTTTTTAAAACTACTCTGGGACAGATTCAGGGATGGAACGGTATGTTTTCTAAACAAACACCAGCTTTTAAATTTCTGGGGGAATATGTATTTTATAAAAAGGGATTTGGGAAGCAATTGGAAAGGAAATGAAATGATTACAAGTTTCTGAACATTTGTGTTCAGTTCAATTCAAAGCCTGGACAAATGCAACCAAGATGACTCTCCAGCGAAGTCAAAAATGCAGAACTGGAATCCAACCATTCTTAGCCATATAACACAGTATAAAATCCATCCAGTGCCAAAGGATCTGCGAAACATCCACACCAACCTCTTTCACTCTGTGTTTCCACATACAAGAGATCACAAGAAACTTCAGCTCTATCAAGACACATGAAATTATGCTTTTTGTATTGCAGTGCTGCCAGATGTGTAAGAGCTTGTGTGGATAGTTGTGAGCCACATCTGTAATGGCCATACTATGAAAGCATAAGTCACTTATTCTGGGCTTTATTCATTACTCTGACACTGAGATACTAAGTAACTCTTCTTTCAATACCTTGTTTCCCAATCATAAAATGAATATCGATATGTCACTACAGATCGGCAATGTCTCATAGGGGTATTTCTTGTGAACTCTATTTAAGAAACTTATGTGAAATATATTGTGGAAATATCAAGGAGACTGACATAGGAAAGTAAAATACCTCTATGAAGTACTAGGCAGCCAAAAAATTGAATGGCTTATACATTTATTAAAAACAGGTCTTAAAAAACAAAATGTCTGTTGTCCAAACATAATTCATGCTTCCCAGCATATCTCCAGTCATTTTCACTTTATGCCATGTAAAACAAAAGATTTTGAATGTAAGAGAAATGTATTATACACACATCGCTATAAAGCAATCTGAAACAAGACATCAGGGTTCATCTAATTTGTTAAGAAAACTATCTGCTACCTATTGGTGTGAAAATCATGTTTACTGCTTATATTGCCTGAGGCAAAACACAAAGATTCAAAGTTTATTTTCTTTCATAAATAAAACATTGCAAAACTCTTCAATGCACTGCACTTTGAGCACAGGTTCAAGTGTTGGTGTATGGATGCCATCTACTGGGTAAGTCTTAATTGGGGAAACTTGTAGGATCTTGTTCTCTGTGAAATATTCCTGCAATTCAACTAAGTGACTGCATATATGTTTCAGAATTCTGACTACATTCTGTCTAATGTTATTAAATATGTGGTAGTTAAGAAAAAAAAACACAAGTTCCCCCTCATAGCAAAAGAAACAAAGAAATCTGAATAATTGCACCACAAAGAGAAACCAACATACAAACGCTTGAGAAAATTAATATGTAAGGCCATTACACTAAAGAGCAGCTCAATAAATTGTAATTATAAATATAGTTGGTGTGATTTATAAGGCACGAAACTGAGCACTGATTTAAGATGCACACTGTGAGTCAGCAAAGTTCCTGAGCACTTGCATAATTTTGAGGAACCAATAGCTCCATTGATTTGAACCACATTACTCACCCACTAAAGACAAAATGCATACCTTTGTGCTCTGAATAACTGGAACTTTATATAAAGCAGAATAGTTCTCTTTAATGCCAAAGCTACTCAGCAATAGCAACTTGTATGGGTTATTCTAGGAGAATATCCCCATGAAATAGTCAATTATAGCTTTGAAATGGTAAAATGTATCTCTCATGACAGCATGAAGGGAAAGCTGTTTGCAGCCAGCATATGGCGGGGTGTTTGTCACTTCTTTGACCACTTCTTTGGAGTGGTCCAATCAATTCCTTCACACAGTGAACAGAGCCTGCGAATTACAAGAGTGTGTTTATGTTCTAGGAGTATAAATATTTGGACATCAAGCAGAATAAAGACTCATATGTGTGAAGCACTAAGCACTTTTGGGAAGAAGTCTTTAGCCCTTCAGTGAGAGAATGGGACCTTAAAACTGTCCACATGTCACTCGATCACAGAATCCAATCAGGGTCCTAAGGTTAAATAGTCTTTTCCTTTGGAATTGAAAAGAATTAGTGAATTGAATTCCTAGTTGAGTGAATCCAAATAATTTTCTACAGGGAGACTGACATGGCCTTGTCAATACTGAGTAAAGCTGAAGGAAAGAAGAAAGAAAAGACATTGGACCTCGAAAAGAAGAGAAACCCTAAGATGACACAGCACTGAGAAAAATCTGAGATGGACAAAAACACTCAGGCTGGTTTTATACAGAGCAAATCTTCATCTGACAAGCCCACCTGTATTTTTTCAAGGATATAACAGAAAGCATACAAGGATAACACACTGGAGGCAATCAAATTTGATCAGAGGGAGTCATTTGATGAAGAACTACACAGTAGGATGATAAGCACAGAAAATGCCACACATTGCCCTTGAATGTTTAGAGGAGAGTAGGTCTATTTTATCATGGGATTAGGGTTCCAAGGAGGATGGAAACAGCAAGTGAAACAACACTGTAGACTTAAACCTGCTTCCAGAAAAATCACCATAAAAAAAATGTAATGAGAGTAAAAATAATGCTCTTAAATAAAGTGTAATCCATACACTTCGCACATATGGGTCTTTATTCTGCTTGATGTCCAAATATTTATACTCCTAGAACATAAACACACTCTTGTAATTCGCAGGCTCTGTTCACTGTGTGAAGGAATTGATTGGACCACTCCAAAGAAGTAAAGAAGTCCACAACTGTGACTGGAACCACCTAATACTTGTATAACTGCATTCACCTACCTATTCTAAGAGATATGGAAATACATTCCAAGTTTCAAATGCATTTTAAGTCCCAACATGTGAATCCACACAGTTGAAAAGATCTGTATTTTTCTGAGGGGATATGTGCTCTGATTTGAATATGAAATAGTTACAAGACCTGATAACGCCATAAATAGAACTTCTGCATGTTTAGATATCAGTAACATCAATGTGGAAAAAAAAATGTGAATGATTGAAAAAACATGTACCTCAAAGCACTGAATAAATATATTACAGTTGGAAGAAATCAAAAAGTAGGTATTTGCTTAAAAAATTTGAGCAGTACATAGGATATTTGCAAAACTACCAGAACTGAAAAGGCTGCAGTGAATTATAATTAAATAGCCTCTTCAGCAGTAATTATATTAGGGTCAAACTTTAGCATTAATATTAAATAAGAGGAAAGGTTAGCAGATCTTGTTCACAATGAAGGGGACAGAACACTTTCCTCAATACAAGCAACACCAGTAATAAGTTATTTTGGAATTGGAAAAAATGTGGTGTTTAATGACTCATGTGGTTTCCAAGCTTAGCAGAGATTTCTTGGCCCTGCCATAAGAGCAAAATTGTTTTTCTCACTCCACATGATAAAAGCACCCAAAATAACACTTAATTTTCTATTCTGAGTCCAATCAGAAAGTGTGAGAAAGAGGGAGAAAATAATTCTTCTGATTCTCTCACCTGTGGTTCATGGATAAATGGTAACTCAGAAAAGCGGGTTTTTCCATATTTCTGACAGACATTTTCCTCCTGGGGCTAATTCAACTAATTCTGACAAAATGGGTTTTCCTCAAAGTGGGCTTCTGTGTCAATCTAACATGTGGCAGCTTTACTGATTATTTCTGTATTTCCATTCACTGGATTTCAAAATGTAATAAAATGAAACTTTGGGGCTTTTAAACTCACAAAACAGAATAATTTCCCAACAGTCCAGAACAAAAAAAAAATCTTATAAGCCAGTCCACTCCATGATCATAAAAATCCACAAATAAGTCTTTGTTTCAGTATAAACATTTACACCATCCCACACATAACCAGTTGCCAATACAAAATATTCCCTTTCTAATCATTATCAAAACATTTTAAAACTAAAAAAAAAAAAAAAAGGTAAATAAAAAATCATGCATTCTACTTCTGTAGAAAATGCCTTCTTCACAGCAGCAGAGGCTCTTGGGAATCCATCAGCATGAAAGACCAGCTTGCAACTTGTTATCTTTGTTTCGAGATTTAAACAATGTGCTCATCTTTCTAAAGGATACTGGCAAAGTCAGGCAGATGTTCTATGTTCTTTTGCACTAATGTTATAGTCAGCTCGCTAGGGTAAGCTTGTTTCACCTTAGTCTTTAGCATTTTTTAGTTAGAAAGAGTCATATTCCAAATCTTATCCTCTGAGCAATGCATCAGAAAAGCAGAGAGGAATGTTGGCATGGTTTTAATTTTGGTTTAATGCATCTTTTTTTCTGCCTTGAAAACTAAGGTATGTAAGATGTCAGAGCAGCTGATTTAAAACAACTTGCAAACATTCTGTAGTATAGGCACTGCAAAGCTTTTGTCTTTGCCAAATATTTCATGAAGCATTTTAATAAGCTTGTTTTGCTTGTATGACAAAAATAAAGTGGTATTTTATGTGCTCTTGTAAGTATTGGGACATATATATTCTGTAACTAGATAGAGCTCCCTTGGGGAAACACCAGGTAGCTTCATAGTAATCACATTTCCCTTAGAGTGCTTGGTAATTACTAATTATTCTTAACGAGATTAAAAGTAATTGCTATGTAACCTTCAACCATGGTTTAGACATTGAGAAATAACATATGTCATCATAATTTACTTTTTAATTGCAACTATCTTGCTATTGCATGCATTTTACTGCATAGCTTGTTGCTCTATAGTTAACAGAAAAATAAAAAGTCATCTGGTCACATTTATAGTCCATTTATAGTCTACCACCCCCTGTATAAGCAGCTGCAGGAGAAGCAAATCTCACTGCAAGATTCCCCAATTCCCCGTAGCAGAACATTTGTGTTTGTGATTCCGTTCCAATCTCTTGAATAGGCAATATCCATAGCCTTTAACAAGCAAGTCATGAGAGTTCTGAGGCACTGGAACAGGTTGCCTGCAGAAGTTGTGGATGCCCTGTCCCTGGAAGCATTCAAGGCCAGATTGAATGGAGCTTTGAACAACCTGTTCCAGTGTCCAACCATGGTTTATTATCTGAACTGCAATTTCCCTATGTACATGCTGCTTGCTGCTTATTCCAGTTTAAGTTTTCTGGAAGTTTTGAAAAACATCCCCTTTAATTGTTGTAACATCTTTTCTTTTGGCTTTAATGCTTTATCTGGATCTTTAATCCGTCTTTCTTCTTACCTAACTATACCATCCTCCATTTCCCAGATTCCTCTAAGCAATTTTTTTTTATTCCAGTCCTTCCATAGTTTCTATTTAACACACCCACTAAATCTCTTGTATAACAGAAGGTCAGCTTTCTCACCACTGTTGTCCAAAGGTCTTGTTCACACATCTTCCTTTCATTTCTACCTTTTTTCCCTGTATCAGTAGTAGAAAAGAATCTCTCCATCAAAACTTGAAAAATCATCATGGTGCTTACATTCAAAGCAAACCAGTAGTTTATACATTGTTATAGTAGAAATAGATGAAAGTGCTGCTGTGAATTTGCACAATCTGTTTATATTTTATTTTCCTTTAACCAATGAAGGTGGGGGATATTTTTATAAACATATGTCCTAGTTTACATTTTAGACTGGCAAGTCTCTGGAAATAAACTTTGATAAGAAAAAAGATCTAACACAACTGTAGGTTTTCCACAGCCCTGCATTCATGGTTTGATCATTCTTATTATTATCAGGCAATATCATTAGCTGGTATATGAACACAACAGAAGGTGCTCAACACAGATCACATAAAACCATTTGAGATGTTTTCTTCTGGTTTCTCCATTTCATTTTCTCTTCTGAACTTGGTTATGTATTTATTTTCTACAATGTGCTAAATTTCAACAAGCTGCTTTGATCTATGTATATCTACATGCATTTTCCCACTGCTACTGTTTTATTAGTAGCTCTGTACACTTTCATGTCTCTTTATCTATCAACTCTACTACCAAATATGCTACTGTATAAACTCTCTAGACAAAATAAATATCAGTCATTAGATTCACAGGAAGTGTTCAGGACAGGAGAACTCTGGGAAAGATAAAATTCTGATTCATCTTTTTTCTAAAGACATGTTTAAAATAGGTCAGCTAAATGATCTGGAAGTGATTATTATTTCCAGAAGACTTCAGAGGGAGTCAGAAAAATTAATTTAAGCTGGATATCTAAATTTCAGACAGTTATCTTGGGGAAGGAGAGGGAAGGTATTTGTTTTACCTGAGAGAAGGCAGGTATTCTTCAAAAGCCATAACATTAAAGACATTATACTAATGTTTAGCTCAAGAAGTGTCTCTGTCTCATAATCTCTAAAGTGGGAGGGAAATGTTTTAAAAACAATAACTGTACATTACAATTTTATGTAGTCTGAAGAAGGAAGCTTTAGGGGTGCCCATGTGCTGGGGGAATTGTGGTTCACACAGCGTGAATCCCAGAGCACATCCAGTCCCATGATGTCCTAGAACAGTCTAGGGCCACTGCATTGCCTTCCATTTGAAAGTGCAAACTTCATTAGAAAAAGCAAAATTGTTTATTTTCTGCATAAACCACCTAACAGTAGGACTGGGCAAACAATCTTTGCATGCAAACCAATTGCAGTCAGATTTCATGCAGTAAAGAAATCCCAGCCCATCCAAAGCCTTCAGTTCTGTAATCTCTCAGAGTGTTTTGAATCAGTTTATGGCAGCTTCACACAATTTTCTTGACATCAACTGCTGTAAAGTAAACGAAAATTGTTACAGGAATGACCAAACCAAATCAGCCGAGAGTAAGAATATAATATTCAGAGGAGTGTTGCAGACATAAAGAGTTCTGACCTACATCTGCCCACCTGCTTTTTTGAGAAAATTACCCCCCTCCATAATGTTATGTGCCTGAGACCTTGTTTTCTTGGCTGTTGAGGTACACTGCTTGGATATTAAAGAAATGTCTTCCTCTGAGACCTGTAGAATGAACAAGGAAAATCTTTCCTTTTCCAGTCTCTTTTCAAAGAGGAGAAATCTGTGTGCTTCAAGAATCTTCAGCAAAAGATGAAAATAACAGTTTAACATAAAAGAAATTAAGCTTTTACATTGTTACCTCAAGCCCTCAAAATACCTAAACAGGAAGAATGTCTTATTAGGATTTTGTTTTATAAAACTTCTCTTTCTGATGCCTTCCCTTTTCCTCAGGTTTCATTGTAGTTAAGGATTTCAAATCAGTGGTTGTCTGAGAGGAGAAAAGTCTGACACCATCATTGCTATTTTAGACTAACTGAAATGACCATTGGAACTGTATTTTTTTCTCCATTGAGATGACTTATTTCTCTGTTTTGAGACTCTCAGGTGATATTCATGGGGTTCAATAAATGCAAGGTTCTGCATCTGTGTCAGGGCAACTACTGATCTCAATATAGGATTGGGGATGGAGGGATTGAGAGCAGTCCTGACAAGAACGACTTGGGAGTACTGTCAGATGAAAAGCTGTAAATTCCCCAGTAATGTGTGTTCACAGCCCAGAAAGCCAGCTGCATCCTGGGCTGTATCACAGGAACTGTAAAGGGAGAGAACCCTTGTGAGATCCCACCTGGAGAACTGCAACCAGATTTGGGGTCCCCAGCACAGGAAAGACATGGAGTTGCTGGAGAAGGTCCAGGAAAGGAGCACAGAAATTATCAGGGTGTTGTAAAACCTCTGACTTTTAGAAAGGCTGAGAAAATTGGGGTTGTTCATTCTGAAGAAGAGAAAACTTTGGGCAGAAGTTATTGTGGCCTTTCAATACTTCAAGGGGGCTTATAAAAATGATAGGGAGAGACCTTTTATTATGGTCTGCTGTGATAGGACAAGGGTAATGGTTTTACACTGAAATAGAGTAGATCTAGATTAGATTAAAGGAAGAAAATTTTTACAATGAGGTGGTGAGAGCAAGTTACACAGAGAGGTGGTGAATGCCCAATCTCTGGAAACTTTCAGGGTCGGATTGGATAGGGCTCTGAGCTACCCAATCCAGTTAAGATTCCATTTTTCAAACTGCATGTGACACAAAGCATTAGCAAAAGCAATGGCGGTGGAATGGCCAAAAGCAGTGCTCTCATGCAGCTGACAGAAACTTGTTAAAAAAAAAAACCTTGATTCTATGAATAAAACTTATTCCTTTGGCCTGTTTAAGCTGCCATGACAGTAGCCTATATACACAAACATCAGCCAGCATCTAAAGAGCTATTGCCCTGTGCTAGAGGGCATGATGATAGCTGGAACAGAGCAGAAAATAAAGGGTCAATTTTTCTGGTTTTGGACATGTATTTTTTTGGGCTGGTGGACGGAGAATGAACAGAGACCACCAGATTTTTCTAGTATTCCTCATGTTGACTGGTAGCCCTATGTATTTTAGAATGACCAAGTGGTTATTTCTTGCATTTGGCAGAAAATCCTTGAGGAAGAGAGTCACGGAACTTGCTCAGGGAGAAATCTTGGAAAAAATTGAACAGAGTCCCTCTAAATTAGTCACTCAGACAAGAGCCTTTCTTTCCCACTCTAGTACTGCTGTTCTTACTGCTATCACAGCAGTAAATGGTAAACAAGTTACTGCTACAAAAGAGATGGATGAGAATTAAAATATTTAAATCAACCAGCTGCCCATAGGGACCTCATTAGTACCCAGTTTGCCTGTGAAAACACCACATTTCAGAAAGCCATCATGTTATTACCTCTCTTGCAATACAAACACTGCTGTACCTTGACACTACATGAACCCCAAAAACATACCGCAAACAGACTAGTCTCAATTTCCAGCACAGCAGGAAAGAAGTCCAAAAACTGACAGAATAGCTGAAGTGTGGTATGTCGTGGTTTTACCACTAAAATAGTGATTCTGACAAGAGATGTCCGAGAGGAGCCATACAAACACCCAAAAAGAAAGAAAACACACAAATATCAGTTTATTTCACACATACAGAAAACCTGACAATAAAGTGCAAAAAACAGACAAATTAAGCTTTCGCAGGGCCCGTGTTGGGGTGAGAATGCTCTGGAATAGTGCTGGTCTCTCTCCTGGGCTCCCGAAGAGATGCCAGGATAATTAGAGAAGGCCCGCGACCAATCTGAGGACCTACAGCAGCACAAGCCTCTGCTCGGCTTTTTCTGAAGAAAAACACTCAAGACAGTTAGAAACCGCGAGCCCCCCTCCCCCTCCCTTCAGCCCCCGGGAAGGGATTTCAGTGCTGATGGAAGAGATGTGGTCTTTAAACCCGGGCAATAGCTGCAGACAATCACCAGTCCGCNCACTGCTGCTGGCACGCGCTGCCAGCACCCAGCGCAGGCCGCCGGCGCAGCCCCACCACCGGGGCTCCAGCCACGGCCGCCAGTCCTGCCACATGGCCGCCGCCCCCTTGCATGGGCAAGCCGCCACCGTGGTCGCGCCCACAGCCCCAGGGCGTGCCCGCCACCCCGAGCGCACTCCTGGCTTGTGGCCTGCCCCCAGCCCGCGCAGGCATCAGTTCCTGCACGGCAGGAAAAAAGACCAATTTTATTTTCACTTTCACCCCACGACATGGTAGCAAGCAGAACTGAGCCTCATATTACCAGCTTCTGCTTCTTCAAGGGGTCTTTTCTTACAGATTTGGATAAAATTACCACAAATCAACCCTGTATTAACTTAATAATTGATGACTTCTTTTTCAAAGTATCTTTCTTTCTCTCAAAAATTAAAATTATATCAAATACATCTTAGATTATTTTTAATTCTTCAAATTCACTGTTTTGAAAAAAATGCCTTAAAAAGATTAAAATGACATTTTTTCAAGGGAGACTTGCCTTGTTCTGATTCCAGTCCCACTGCTACATGAATGCTGTCTTCTTCAGAAGGAAATTCTGAGAGGGATAGAAATAATTCCAATTCTTTTGGCTTTCTCATTCAGATATTAAAATTAAAGACATACTCACATGCACAAGCCATAGAAACCAGCTGCTGTTTTGTGACCACTGAACATTTTCAAAATTCACATACTAAATTCTCATTCGAAAAATATCTTGTCTTCAAAACTTTCATATTATAATATTTTCAGTCTAATGAATAATTCTGTTTATGAAATGGGGGTCTAGAATAATTTAAAGGTAACTTAAAGATTTAGGAAGCTGAGTACATCATGTAAAATGAACTCCCCTTCATCTCCCACAATGTTGATGTAGATAGATAGGCTTATAAACCATGTTTTTATGTTCTTTTTCCCTATATAGCCTTTAAATGATGGGTCAGAAGATTTAGATTCAGTTTCTTCTCTTCTGTAATGGAACATTCGGGTATTAGCAGCATGACACTCACTAGCAGTTCACACAACCTGACTTTAGTCACCTGAAAGTTATCTTTCTACTCTAAGTTAGTAATCTGCATTTAAAGGACAGCGAAATGTACTTCCAAAGTATGACTGCAGACAATTTTTCTTGACACCCACCTTAAGATATGATGAACCATCCTCTTCAGCTACGTAACTCCCACTGATAAAAGAAACAAAATAGCACGCACAAATATCTAAATTCCTGGGTAGGTGAGATGAATCTCTGTTTGCCTGTTCATTCACAGTAGATTTAACTTGTGCAATTTTCTGAGTGATACAATATCATGCCTGGATTTGCACCTCCAAGCTTAGGGATTGTACAGTAAAATGCAAAAGGCAGGCTTTGAAGAAATCACTTCAAAAGAGCTTTAAAGACATTGAATTATTTTTCCTGCCACTAACTTCCCTTGATTTCCCACTAAGACCCATGAAACTTGAAAAGGCTGTCTATCTCTTTTGCATGCTTAATATATTCCTCTCCCCTCTGAAGCATCTGTATCATACGTAGAGAAAAATGTGTTCTTATAAACAACTCAGCAGTCAGCAGGAGGTCAGATGATAGCTAGCTGGTGAGGTATCAGTTAAAGACAAGATATTCCAACATTACAGGAGATGGAGTCAGATGAGCCTGACTCCAGGAGGGTTTTGATTTTTATCTTAATAGTACTCTGTCCCTGCATAGCTTTGAGTAAAATATTATAAGAAAAAGAAAAGTAAAAGCTGAAGTGTGTGATACAAATTTTTTTTTAGTATTGTGCTTGTGGGAAGAATCTGCTTCAGAAGCTATTATAATTCATCTGGTCTGCTGGCCACCAGTAGAGATTGAGATCAGATAATGAACAACTGATACCTGCCCCTTTATTAAATTTGTTTTTCAGTTTGTCATTATAACACTACTACTATAAAAGAATTCTAATAAAAAAAAATTGGCTTTTATGGCAATCAAATTAAGAGTTCTAAAAGCAAAAACTGGCCGGCCGTTTGTATGCATTTCATATTCACAATATCCTTAGCCTGACAGAACAAGCCAGAAAACAAATGAGAAAAAGGCTACCTTCGGGAGAACTTCAAAGACTATCCTTCTACAGTCCATGACAAGCAAATTTACATATTTATTCAAACTTGGTTCTGGTGCGTGTATCCCATAAAACATTTAGAATACTTCATCTTATTGGTGAAACAGTTATTCTTTCATATGTACATCACTTCCTATTAACAACCATACATTCATTTATATGGCTGATTATAGCCATAAAAAATAACTTATCACAAACTGCTGTCAAAAATTGTTCACTTAAAAGTTTTCTCACATCCTTGACACCCAATATCAGTACATCTTCATCATAAAAGCTTTCTGGTTCTAGATTTTACTGCTATGTGAACCTAAACGTGAAAAGAAAACTAAAAAAAAATATTATTGTGTCAGCAATTTTTACTCAGTTTTTAATATATTTACTCCACTTTTAATATAGCTCCCAACCAGCTCGATCTGTTCTATTGTGTCTACTCCATTACTGTTAGCAAAAACCTTCATAATTTCAAGTCATAATTCAGAATAAAAACTTAAAAAATGAGACTCAATAATGTGTGCATTTATTTTTTTTAATGGCCATATGAATTGAACCTGGGACATCCCTCATTAGGATTCATAAAGAGGAGGGATGTTACGGTATTCTAACCACTTTTCCCCTCTGGTCTTGTATAGATATCTCTCAAGGGATTTCAGAGTTGTTGCTACTGCAAGCAACAGAAAAGGAAATACCATTTTTCTTCAAAGCTGTAACTTTGACTTCAGCACTTCAACAAGATAAACAATTTAATTACTGATAAAGGTGATGATATTTGCTTGGATACGAAAGAAATGAGAACAGAAATGTAACAAACATCAAGCCAGTCTAGCCACTTGGTTTAAATCCTATTATCTCTTCCAGTCACTCTCCATTGCTGCAAGATAACATTCCCTAATAAAAATACTCCAAGACATAATTTCATCATACTAAGGATAACACAAGGTTTCTGCACTACTTAAATCCTATTTCAAAAAAAGCAGGTGGGTCTGTGGTGGTGTAAGGTCTTGTGCTGCGAGATTTGCTGCCACCCTACAAGAGATTAAATGACCAGAACAGAATGATGAGCTGACAAGGAAATGGTTCTAAGGTGAAGGTGTCAAGTTAGGCTTGAGGAAGTTCTGGATTCAACTCTCTGAACTGGAAAAAAAGGGTAATATTTTCAGAGGTTTGTATTCTTGCTGAAATAACTCTCTATTAAGAGTTTTATTAAAGCAACTACTTGAAGAGCTGGTTTAGGTCACAGAAGCATAGAATGGTTTGGGTTGGAAGATACCTGAAAGATCACGTGGTTCCAACTCCCCTGCAGGAACATCTCCCACTAGACCATGTTGCTCAGGGCCCCATCCAACCTGGCCTTGAATACTCCCTTGGTTAGGGCATCCATAGCATCTCTGGACAACCTGTTCCAGCGATCATCACCCTTGCAGTAAAAAATTTCTTCCATATATTTAACCTAAATTTCCCCTCTTTCAGTTTGAACCCTTGTCCTATAACTACAGTTCCTAATGAAGAGTCCCTCTTCAGCTTCCTTGTAGGATTCCTTCAGTTACTATAAAGCTGCTAGGAGTTCTCCATGCAACTTTCTCTTCTCCGGGCTGAACAGCCCCAGCTTTCTCAGCCTGTCTTTATGAGGGAAGTGCACTTCAGAAAATGATGCTACTTGCAAATTGAGCTTTAAATATATGAGTACACTTCCATGAATCTCTTGTCCTTCAAAGTGGCCTGGTAATAGTTTTTCCTTGGATCTCAGCACCCACTGGTGTAGTACACGTTGCTCCTTATTTCCTCTCTGTAAAATCCATATTCTACTACAGACTTTCCCAACTTCAGTTACTCACATTGTTATGGGGTGGGGAAGATGTTTGCATTTTAAAACCTTTTTTTTCTTTTCCCCTTCTCTGTCCAGTCCATAGGGATGAATGGGAGGATTGTCTTTTAAACTTTTCTTGCTTTTCCTAAGAGAAGGATGGATGAGCAAAGCCAGGAGGTTGCAGCAGCACAGCTGGAATTCCGCCCAATCCTGGTGCGTTGCAGAGCACAGGGAGCGCAGGGCTGATCTGGCCCAGCCCAATCCCAGTGCCTTGTGGGACGCACTGGGACCATGTGGGGTTGGCCTAGCTTGGCCTGCGGCCCCACAAAGCGCACTGGGTGGGGATGGAGCCAACCCCCACCCATTCTCCTGTAACTTTGTGGGAAACACTGCTGCTGCCACTCAGGCCTCGGCTCTTGGCCAGTGCTGGGCTGGGGCGGGGGCGGTGGTGGGGTAGCAGCAGGCACAGCACCAGCCGTCTCGGGCTGTGGCCGGGGGACGGCACCCGAGGACCCTCTGGGCCCCTGAGCAGGCGGCCGGTGCCTCACGGCACTGGTGGCGGGTGCGCAGTGGCAGTAGCCCCTCTCATGGCAGCTGCAGCGGGGGGGGCCACCCTTGTGGTGGTGGCTGATGTGTGGGGAGAGGTCAGTCCCCGGGCCACTGGACCCGTGGCGGCAGGGCCCAGTGTTGCTGGCGGCCCCGGGGCCCCCCCTGGGTGCCCCATGGTGCTGGCAGGGCAGTGGCAGCCCCTTCTCCCGGCGAGCTGCAGCCACAAGGCATTTTGGAAGGAATGTCACCATGTTTCCTCGTGGTGAAGTCTTGGAGAGAGGGCAGTGCCAGTGCCGCCATCCAATGAAGAGGCAGCATGCCCCGGAAGGGTGCCACGAGAAAACTTGAGAACGGGCACCTCATGAAGGAATCAGGCATGGAAGTCCTGCCCCTCTTTTCAGCTCAGCTTTCATCCCGGCTCCCTCTTAGCTCCCCTTTCAGCTCCCAGCTCTCAGCTCTGCTCCCTTGCCGTTTTGGCTCTCTCCCTCAGCCTGGGCAGCAGCATGGCTGGACCAACAGTGGAGGCAGTGCAGTGCTGAGGAGCACGCAGCTTCAAGCAGTGGTACCGCTTCCCCTTGGGGTTCCCCAGGATTTCCTTTCATTCTCTTTATTTTTCAGCAGCTCTGAAGTGGGAACCCTGTTGCATAACCTCTCTCCACAAAGCAGCATTTCTTCCTTTCTCTCCACAGCCCAGTAGCCATTCCAGAGCAGCAAAGGGGTTACCTCTCTTGCATATTATTGTCGGGTTAAAGTTTTTGTAATTAATAAATTACTGTGTTCTTGTTTCTCTATTATGTCTCCTGTCAATTGGTAACGCCCCCTACTGTCCTGGATATTATCCATGTGGACTTCAAATTCGTTAAGGCAAGACCTCTGCCTCCTATGCAATGACGGAACAGTGGGGTGAAAGGGTCCCTAGTTTTGTGACACTGGTACTTTAATACAAATAATAAATTAAAAGTTAATTAAATTAATTTTGGAATCACAAAGGCGTACAACAAATGAGAGTGGAGCAGAGTAATAAAGAATGTGAGGGGAAATTAACACAAATACACATCCCAGATACTAAATGGGGCAGAAAACTTAGAAAGTCCCAATAAGAGAACACACTAAGGCTTGGTACAACCAGATGATAAAGCATAGCAAGCATAGACATCATGTGCAAAAGCATCTGAGGGCAAATATATAAAATATCTTTCAGAAAGAAATTGACAAAAATGGAGGGAATTCACAGAACGGCAATTAAAATAATTAAAGAGCAGGAAGAAATTATTTTCTAGAGAAGGTTAAAAGAGCTAGCTATAACCTAGCCATGGCTGTAGTAAGAGGGAATAGGATAGGATAATGAAAAATTCAGCTGCTTGTCATATCTAATGTTGGTGTGCTCTGTTGAATTTCCAAGCAGAACACATACATTTTAAAACACACATGCAGCAGAGAAAATAAATAATGTGCTTTTGCTGCCGGGGGACAGAATGTTTTGATGCTTAAACTGTCTTTCTATTCTTAACCTGACAAGGGCCCAACACAGGGAAATACTTTAGAGGTAATAATGTAGCCCCTCTCTATCATTACCTATGCACTTTTGAAACCAGTCAACACAGAGACCAGAAATGGATTTGCAGAGGTTTGTGACAGGAATAATAATCTTGATGTACATGTAGCATAAATGCAAATGTGTGACTATCTGTGTGGGCATTGAAGAAGCAGCAGAATAAGCATTAAATTAGTGGCCTCTATTCATATCAAACACCATTCCCAAGACTCTTCTCCCAGGACACAGTTCCCAGAGGTCCAGATGAAGAATGTACTATTGACATGACTTTCACAAGGCTTTCCCTCTGATAAGAGCCTGTGGGATAGGCTAGGGATAACACTTAGAAGAGACTAACAAATTTTTGGGTAGAAGGCAGCAGCCACACTCTGGATGGAACAAGTTCCTTGGATGAATTGAGATCGATAGGGTCCCATACAATGATAATTGTCTATTCAGAGGGATATAATAGAGTATGTAGAGAAGTGGAGACTATCTGGCCTCCCTCTGTTGAAATCCCAGCAGA